>NEWO01000088.1:1177465-1248860 GCA_003013225.1 Phalaenopsis aphrodite | reverse complement strand
ATGTATGTATGTATGTATGTATGTATATATATATATATATATATATATATATATATATATATATAGTTTTAGAAAAATATGAAATCAAACTGATATCTTATCTTTCATATGTTAAATGAAAGAGCACTATTTTTCAAAACTTATATCTATCATGAAGGATACAAACAAGACTTGAGGATGAGGCTCAATCAAAAAAACTAAGAAACATATAACATCCATTTGTTCTGAGAAACCATTTTATTTGCCGACAAGTTCTCCTATTTAATATGAAGAAATAAATAGGGAATATTATCTTCAAAGAGGTGAAAAGGATAAGACTTTTCAACAAGAACAGATAAAGAGGTGTGAATGGGGAATGACTCAAATTTGGAACATTTTTTTTTAGAATCCAAAGGAGGAAGAACTAGGGGATGTCAGATGTCATAGATTTGGAGCAGAACCTCGGGGACTTCCCAAGCTATCTTATAATTTGGCTTCAATTTTAGAGAAATTATTTAAATGTTTCATCATGCCAATTTTATTAATTAGAGCTTACACTTATGTGAAATAATCACACAAAAAGCCTGGAAGATGTGAGAATTTAGGTTGAGACGAACAACAACCTTGAAATCCTAAGACGAGTTAGGGCTTATATTGTATAGCAAAGCTACACAAAGGCCTAAAGATGAGTTGAAAATTTATGTTGCATATGTAAACAAGCTCAAAATCCTATGGCTTGTCGTTTAATTCTAAGGAAAGATATGTTGTTATAAATCTTCTTACCGTTGAAGATAGTCGTGCTGCCCACAATGCTAGCTCCAAGCTCCTCATCGTGACAAGTTTAAATTTTCTAATGTCAAGTCAAAATGTCAAATCTGATGTTTCTATGGTTATGATTCTTTATATGTTATGGGGCATATTAAAGTTGATTAGAGCGACACCGGTTAGAATCATACGGTTCCCTCGTTCCAACACCACTTTTTTCTATCGGATTCACTTAGTCCAAATGAATCTACTAAACTCAACTCAATGAGTTCCATACTTTTAGACCGTAAGAATTCTCGTTAGCAACTGTAGGTTACCTCCTCCGAGGGATTCTCGATCATCCTATAGGGATGTTTCAATTTAGTTGCAATTGTTGTTTTGTGATGTTTGTGATTAAATTTTGAGTTGTCTTATATTTTGAATGTTATGGAGGTAAATTTTATTTTGATTGATTTTAGTTTTTTTCCTGAATTACGGCAATCCTAGCAGTTTATGTTTTCATGCAGGGTGACATCGTTGCTAACATACAAGTTCGAGACAAGAAGTACAGAAAGGTAAATGCAAATATTTAAAAGCATACTTGTCCCCTTCTCGGCATTACAGCTGAAAATTTTTAGTGGATGATTTCCTAAAACAAAACATAACAAGTCTAATTTGACCTTCAAAATATCCAAGAGATTTCAAAGTGTTCGGAGGATGACCCTGAACCGCTTTAGAAATTTCTTGAAATGTTTCGAGTCCACTTTAAACTTATCAAATTGTTCTATTAATTATCCCAAGATCAAATTAAAACTTAACTACCTAAAGAATAAGAAAATCAACATTTTATTTTGATATTTACGTGAGTGGATCCCCCAAAGGGAAAATTCAAGGTCATTAAGGACTTTAATACCTCAACTTAAAGTAGGGCTTAAAATGTTTGAAAATATTTATTAACTAACTATGTTCATCTTTTCTAATCGGGATTAAGACAATTTAGTATATCAAACCTAATTCATTATTAGACCTCTTTTTAGCTTCAATTTTCAAATTGATTTAAAACAATTTAAGTGTTGAATTAGAATTTCCATCAAAATCAGATTTAGCATTTGATCACCAACTAATAGGCTTTAAATGAGTGAGTTATTATCTTCACAATTCAAGCAAAATACTTTAGGATCATCTAATTGAATTGACCTCCAAATTATAATAATTAATAGAATTACAATTTTATTTTTATCATGAGACAGATGACAAGTTGGTTTCTACCTTTTAAACCATTATATTTCAATCATCTAAAAAATTTCATTATAAGCAATATTTTTACCCATTTTCCCTTTGATTAATCCTAAAATTTATTTAAGGTATTAAAATTCCAAAATTACCATTTTGCTCTTAGGACTCCCAACTCTATAACTTATCAAATGAAACTCAAGTGACTCACAAAATAAGCTTGAAGAAAAACCACAAGAAAACACTTGGGAAAATCTTGAAGGAGATAACAAGTGAACAATAAAAGCTGAAGTTGACTATAAGCATTCAGGCAATATATATATATATATATATATACTCGAGGGACTTCAAAGGCTACTATAAGTCACCAGTATGTATAGAGCCGGACATTCAACAAGAAGAGTGTCCTACTATACCAACTTAGGAGGGTACTCTTTAGCCAAGTACTGGTGATTGACAAATGAACAATCAAATTTACATTTAAAATTTATATTTTGGCATGTATATAGATTTCAATCATACAAGAGAAATTAATATCAAATTTATAGTTAAAGTACTTTTGTAAATGTAATATCTGCTCTTATCGTATATGTTCTTATCAATTTTATAGAAATATGATTGTCCCCGAGTCGATCACACTGTTGAGCGTGGGACCACCAACAACGTAATAGGGCAAGGGTGCCCCGCTAGTCTTATATCGCTGAATAATATTATCATCCTACGGTTCACCGTGCCCGATGTTGTAGTATGAAACATTATTCTTCTCTACCACCGTCATCATTTCCTTTACCCCAAAATGAACCATCCCACTTATAGCCTTGCTTGATTGTTTGCATGTAGCAAAAGGTTATATGTGTGCACTTATGTTTTGTACATAAGTGTATAAATCCAACCAAGGAGCAAGGAAGAAAAGAAGAAAAATGGGGTGAAAGAGAGAGAACAATCCACCTGAAAGAGATAGACGTAAAAGGTGAATCGACCCTAAAAACATCTAAAATAATCAACAAAAAGTACCATAAATGCGGCCCAAAGATCCACGAACCAAACCAAAAGGGTAAAATTTTCTCCAATTCTGCAAATGAATCAACCTAAAAAAGGTATCATTTCTGAATTGCATTTCAAACAAATCTAAATAGCAAGGGGACCAAACGAATGTGATGACTATATTCATAGCCTACAACACTTATGTATTCACATATTCAATTTCTAAACGTTAATGTTGTGTTTGACATCCAAATCCTTCATGAATCAATTACAAACTTTTCCCAAAGAATAGTTTGTGAGTCTTCAAACTTTCATGTATCCAATTCACATAAATTTTATATTTCCCAAAAATTAAATTCTAAAAGCCTCCAAATTTCATGAATCAAACAAAAGGAATGTAATTTTTAAACAGTAACTCTCTAAGCTCTAAAAGCTTTCATAACTCAAAACCACTGTGATTTCAAGATTTCCCAGAAATACGCTTGTTCAAAGTTTCAAAAATATAAACATTTTAGATGTTCAAACACGAAGCAACAAAGACTTTCATATTCTCAAAACAACTAAGCTTTTGAAGTCTTTCTAAATTTCATAAAGGGGTGCAATTAGCATATCAGATGACACATATCTCAACGCACCTCATCACATAGGCATCAAATGCATAATTAAACTCCTCAAATCCTCTTTTAAAAAGAACCATGGCGAGTTCAAATTCTTCAAAATACATTTCACAAGATTTGCAGTTTCTAAAGAAAACAAAACCATGATAGTTTCATTTTTAAACAATCTTTATGTAGAGATTCCAAAGATCAAATACTGCTTATGTGAATAAGTGTGAAGCTAACAAGCTTGATGCACATCTCTCAAATTTCAGGGGCCTAAGTATGTAAATCACCAAAAGGAATGTACATGCACAATGAGAAGTTAGCCTCCTTGCAATAATGGATCTCACATAACAGTAAAGCTTCACGTATATAATGAAAATCCCCACACAAATGAGAGTATTTTAGAGAATTTACTCCTTGTAATGCACATGATAGAAGACTAGCTCTTAACACATCATTACGTTGCAGTTACATAAATGGAGTGAAAGGCCTTTAGAGACAAGAAAATAAAGCTCTGGTACTTGTGCCCAAAGAAGATTATATGCATACCACTCAACTATCACCTATTTACATAACTAACATTTTAAAATTCAAAATAGAAAAAAAAAAAGAAAAAAAATTGTTTCCCACTTTGAAAGAGTTACATTTGTGCCTGTTCGTGAACAGTTTAAGTACTTGAACATTGTGTGTGTGTGATTATAGGAATTCATGAATGCAGCAATGTAGGTACATTAGAATCATGTGCTATGCATGTAAATGCCCATTCACACATTTAGCAATTTAGAAATTTATCGTGGAGTATTGAAGCACGCTGATCTAGAGGAAACACCCCATTTGATACATAAAGTATGGTGGTATGTGTGTGAAAGTTGAATTTTGGGTGTTAAAAATGTAAATATATAAGAATTGGGTGGTATATATTTAACTTTTGCTAAAAGAAATGCTACAGCCCCCCAAAGTAAATAATCGGAACAATTCCAGATGTTAGATATGTAAATATATGAGAAATTGAGTGGTAGATATGCAAATGTCTCTTGAGCAAACTGAAATGCTACATATGTAAACGCATGAGAATCACTTATATGCATACAAATCTTCCTCTTGAATAGATATTTTCATAGAAAAAGAATGTGTAAAACCTCAATTGAAATAGCATGCGATGGTCATTTCCATGATAGATGCTCAAGACAGTAACTACAAACAATCAATCCACTAGCAACCAATTGGGCTCATTTTAATCTTCAAACAACGACTTTCATGTGCTAATTATGTGCATACAAAAGCATTGTATGACATATAAGTAAATGTCCCATAACTAAAAGAGATTAAGTGGATTTTTGTCTTTTTAAGTGCACTAAAATGGCTGCACAAAAAAACTCATGCGTGGATGTAAGTAATGCAAGCCTAAATAAAAAGATTGCACCATGTTTACAAGATTTTCCAATCCTCTGTGGGATTTTTCCAAAAATAAGCATTGAAGCTTCAATATATTTGCAAATAAACATATAAAAGCTCTCAAGTTTTTTTTTAAAAAGCAAGGCACCAAGACCATCCACTCATTGCAAATGACAAAAAATTTTTTAAGATTTTCTTTCTTTAAAATGATGCTTTCAAAGATCTTGAAATTTCATGAGATGGGATCTTCAAGGCCTTATATACAAGTATTAACATCATAGACTTTTCAATTTTTTTCTTAAAATGAAGCTCATATATATTACCAAAAAGATTAAACCCAGGAAGATTAATAGGGATTTTGTCCACATGCTTGAAGAAAAGAAGAAGGGGAAGGAAGACACCTTGCTTTTTTTTTTGTTAGAGATAAAATAGAGAAAACCAAACCCTAGGCAAGCTAGGAAAGAACCAACCAAGGAGAAAGAATCACCCGGAATTTTGGCAGCACCTCCCCCCTTTCTCTGAAAATTTCGACCGGCCTCTCAAACTCCCCCCAAATGGGGTTTTTTATAGCCACGAAAGAGAAGAAGAGCTCACCTAAACTTATTTAGGGTGAGTTGAATGAAAGGAGATGGGAAAGCTCGGTAGCGCAGCAGAAGAGGTGGTAGCAAGGAGCAGATTAGGTCGGCGACGGGATCGTCTAGACTGACGACAGGACAAGAGAGCGCTAGGGCTCATGATGGGGAGGCTTGCGTGCGATAGAGAAGAACAGGGAGTCACATCCAGGCCAGCTCACAATAGAGAATAATGATTAGGCCAACATGGTCGGTTTTATGAATGGGAAGGGGCATACAGATCGAGCAAGAGCTTTAGGGATTTTAGACTTTTTAGGCAGAGAGAGGAATGTTTTAAATATTATGATAGTAATAATAATATTGTTATTATTATTATTATAGGCTACATTTTGTGCATTTTCTCCTAGACACACCATTGTCAAGAAATGAACATCTCTCAGGCAAAATCAACGTTTCGGACGCGCTGACGCAATCTGTTTTGTCATCCAAGATAGTCCGGGTAATCTCGTCGACGATCAGGTCAAAAAAGGTATCAAATATGATTTCCTTCAAAATTTTGGTTCAGGCTCAGTTGATCAGGATAAAGTAGATGGTTGTCATGAGAGGTTTAGAAAGTATTTGAAGAGATTTTGAGTTGATTTAAAGGGTTGATTTGAGGAATTTGGACTTCTTGTCAAATTTGGGGATGTTGGGTTAGGCTTGGGTTTGGGTTGGGCTAGGGTTTGGCTATAGCTCAATTTATGTTCCAATTTGATGTGGATGATTTTTGTGAAGTGTTCTCAACATTAATTGGGTGTAAATTTTGAGGTTTTGGGTTTGGGTGTAAATTTTGGGGTTTGGGTATTCAACTAAGTGATTTTTTGGGACATGGCCAAATTGGGGCAAAATTGGGGGTTTCGGATTTAAGTTGAAATTAGATTCAAATGTGGGTCAATTAGGTTGATATTTGGTTTGGATTGATCATAGAAAAGATGAATTTAAGTTTCAAATAGTAATTGAGAAGAATTCAGATCAAATTAAATTCATTTGAAAGGTTTAAGTTGGTTTTAGGGACAAAAAGGCTTACTTGGGTATTTTAGTGAAATTGAGATGTCAACCATCCCGATTTGAGCCAAGGACCAATGAAATCTTCATTTGGGTCCTCTATGTACTTGTCCTAGCTAAACCATTGCCTTTGGCTAGTGTGTCTAGGAGACCATCTATATGAGTGTCCCAAAGGCAATGGTTTAGGGGCTTACATCCAACTCAAAAGGGTGAAAACAATGTAGTGGACAACAACCATTAATAATATTACGCCAAGAAGAAAGACTATACCAGTTCGATCTACCGTTAGGGACATTATGTTTGAACTGGATCTAGTCGAAGTATGGATACCATCAAGGACATTACACTAAGGAGAAAGACTATGCCAGTTCAAGCTACCAGTAAGGACATTACATCTGAGCTGGATCTAGTCAAAAGATGGTTACAATTAAGGACATTACGCCAAGAAGAAAGACTATAAAATTTCAAGCTATCGCTAGAGACATTATGTCCGGACTGAATCTAGTCGAAAGATGGCTACCATTAAGGACATTACTCCAAGAAGAAAGACTACACCAGTTTGAGCTACCTCTAAGGACATTACGTTTCGACTGGATCTAGTCAAAAGATGGCTACCATTAAGGACACTATGCTGGGAAGGAAGACTACACCAATTCAAGCGACCACTAGGGACATTATATCTGAACTGGATCTAGTCGAAAGATGGCTATCATTAAGGACATTACACTAGGAAGGAAGACTACACCAATTTGAGCTACCTCTAGTGCGTTACGTCCGGTCTGGATCTACTCAAAAGATGGCTACCTTTAAGGACATTACGCTAAAAAGGAAGACTATACTAATTCGAGCTACCGCTAGGAACATTACATTGGAACTGGTTCTAGTCGAAAGATGGCTACCATTAAGGACATTACGCCAAGAAGGAAGGCTATACCAGTTTGAGCTACCACTACCAGACATTACATCCGAAATGGATCAAGTCGGAGGATGGCTACCATTAAAAACATTACGCCAAGAAGGGAGACTATACCAGTTCGAGCTACCACTTAGGACATTATGTCCGGACTGGATCTAGTTGAAAGATAGCTACCAATAAAAAAATTACGCCAAAAAGGAAGACTATACCAGTTCGAGCTAACACTAGGGTCATTACATCTTGACTGGATCTAGTCAAAAGATGGCTACCATTAAGGACACTACGCCAAGAAGAAAGACTATACCATTTTGAGCTACTACTAGGGACATTACGTCCGAACTGAATCTAGTCAAAAGATGGCTACCATTAAGGACATTACACCAAGGAGGAAGACTATACCAGTTTAAGTTACCGCTAGGGACATTACGTCTAAATTGGATCATGTCAAAAGATGGCTACCATTAAGGACATTATGCCAAGGAGGAAAACAATACCAGTTTGAGCTACTGCTATGGACATTACGTCCGAACTAGATCTAGTCGAAAGATGGCTACCATCAAGGATATTATGTTGAGGAGAAAACTATACCAGTTCAAGCTACCACTAGGGACATTACGTCTACACTGGATCTAGTCGAAAGATGGCTACCATTAAAGACATTACGCCAAGGAAGAAGACTATACCAATTTGAGCTACCGCTAGGGGACATTATGTCTGAACTGGATCTAGTCAAAAGATGGCTATCATTATGGACATTATGCCAAGAAGAAAGACTACACTAATATGAGCCACTGCTTGGGGACATTACGTCTGGACTGGATCTAGTCAAAAGATGGCTACCATTAAGGAAATTATGCCATGAAGACTATACCAGTTCGAGCTACCCCTAGGGACATTACGTCCGAACTAGATCTAGGTCAAAGATGGATTACGCCAAGAAGAAAGACTCCGAGGTGGGAATCATAATTCCAGTATTGACCTTGAGAAAATCATGAGATTTGATTGAGTACTAAGAAGGGAACAGGGCTCCGAAGACCTGCCCCAAATGCGAGTGATGAGGAGTGTGAAACTTTATGGGGAATGCATAAAATTTCAGAAGATTTTGTGTGGAGTATAGTATGTTCGTAGAAGTTCATGCAGTGTTGAATTTTATTGAAAAGTCCGTGCAGAGATTTAATAAAAAAATAAGAAGCAAATTTTTACTTTGTTGCATTTACTTTAGGAGTTGGACCCAGTTTTAGACAAAAGCAGCATCTAAGCCTCTAAGAACAAGTCTTTGTCTCTGAAACACGGGGCACAGTGCTTCTTGAAATATCGTCCATTGACTAAGGACAAGTGTTAGAGCATAATCCACTCTTTAAGATGCTATCGGAATTATATTCTTTGAATTACCTATAAAGATGTGTTATCTCTAGGGAAACCATAGCTGAAGAGGATGCAAGTTCGTAGCACCATTTGTACAAGTTTTCATTTGCTTTCGCACCGATTCTGTAAAAGTTGTTCATGTCATCTTTATGGAGTCACTCTAACGTTCTTCAAATTGTCGTTGGAGTTATATTTATTGGGCAACAAAGGATACAACCTAAGGGTTGAATTTCCATTAAGTGATAATATCATTGTCATCTCCTTAATTCTTTCTTTCTGAGCCTAAGCAGATTTTAGAATTTTGATCGTGTGATCAAAATATTTTTTGCTTTCCAAAGATATTTCTAAGTCAATTAATAACCCAACAAAAGACTTAGGATCGTTGAAATTCTTCTTGAATATAATATTGGAAGAATTTTCTTATGAGAGCATTTTAAGTCTCATTAATTAGGGGAAACTCGGACACCAATATTTGATTATACGTCCACCTCAAGCTTCTTCTCAGGGATACTCTTCTTTTGCTTTGATTTTTGGATCAAACGTTCCGAGAATATTTTTTTTCTTCATTTTTTTGTTTATTTTTTCCCATTTTTTGTTGAGAATTACTATATCTGGTAGAACATGATTTAAAGGTTTTGAATGTCTTAATTCAGACACTAATTTTTAATTTTATGCTCACCTCAAGCTTCTTCTCAAGCGATTTTCACACAATTGTTTTTTGTGCTCCCTTTGTTTTATGAGAATTATTTTATCTGGTGGAACATATTTCTTTTAAAGATTTTGAATGTCCAAATTTCACTGACTAATAATCCTCAAATGTTTCTTAAGTCGAATTTTTGGATATTATAACTCGTTTGAAAGTCAGGACCCAATCACGTAACAGAAAATTAAAAAGCTCGTGATATCCCGAGTCAACTACTCGTATTTCAACCACACTATCTTATTTTGAAATCAACTTAGGACTCAGTTCAAATTCTTTAAAGTGGGTGTCTCAGTTATTAGGGCATTAATTTCAGTGTCCCTTGAAGTCATATTCGTATCAAAACATCTGAATCTTTCTTTCAAGGAGATGATTTTTTTAAATATTGAACAATTTTGAATAGCAGCAAACTCTTTCTTCTCATTAATTGTGGTGGGAGGGATGGAATAGACTAACATTGATCCTGCTAATATCCCCTTTTAACAAAAATAGTAATACAATAGTAGTCAAGAGACGTTTTATCCGTTGTCAGCTGTGTAGGGGTCAGTTGGAACAGACAGATCAACCAAAATTATATTGACATAACCTCTTTCAGGTTATTTTCAAATATTCTTCCTGGATCGTGATATTTCCTTCTTTGAAATTCCTCTCGAGCCAACCCTTAAAATTGAAACATCCCTCTATGGTGTGTCCCAGCATCCTGTGATACAGACAATAGTTGGGCTGATCCGTTTTATCTATATCCTATGGCCTCCTCGGATCCGGTAATCTGAATTCTAACTTCTTCATTAAGTTTCTGAACATCTTCGATACGAGTTCATCTTTAGAAGAGTATACCCTATTCATCAGTTCTACAAAAGTTGGACCTCATCTACCCTTTGTTAGGTATGGCCTCACCTCTGAGAAGACTACTGGCTGGACTGACCAAACTTCCATTCTTACTGAGGTTGAGCATGCGACAATAACTGTTAAGGAATTTGACGAGAATGCTCAGCCTGAATCTTCATTGGCTGCTTCCCATTTTCAATTGTCGCTACCGTTTTGGGTTTCTTTTTGAACACCCTGGACAATCTGGACTTCTTAGTCTTCTCCTAGGAATCCATATGCTAAACTTCTTCTTGCAAACGGATAGCTTTGCTATGTAGCTTTTCGAAGGATTTGATGGTGAGTCTCTTAAGAATGAAGGCTATTGGTCCATGGATGCTTTTGAGTAGAATCTTAATCGCATGATGTTCCTGTAGCTGGGATTCGCACTTCATGCTAAGGTTTCTCCGCCTCAAAATATAATCCACTAAAGTCTCGTTAGGCTTTTGTCTTTCTACTATAAGATCTCCAATAGACCAATGATGTTGTGCTCCATTAAATCTTTTTACGAACAATCGTTTGAGTTCGGCGAACATCTTGACTGATACGTTAGGCAATTCGACAAACCAATCAAATGTTGTTCCTGACAGACTACTGACAAACTGAGGAAAATTAAGACTTTGTTACCTCTGGTATTGCCACGATTGCCTCAGAAATGTGTTATGTGCTTTCTGGGATTTTCAGTCCCATAAAATATATTAAAGTTTGATGACACAAAACCCATAGGGTAGGGTACAACATCGAACTCCTCCGGGTAGGGTCTACACTTTAAAATCAATGCACCAACCTTAGACTGGGCTAAGGCCTCCCAAACTTGTTCGACCATTTGTTTAAATTAATTTTCTGGTATGAAACTTTGGACAGAGTACTTTGGTTGCTCATCAGAGGTGAACTCTTTTCTTTCATCTGCAACATGAATGGTTTCTGGCTGGTTCGTTTCTGGAGGGGTCATCTACAGTGATTGTGATGGTCTTTCCATTGCAATCATGGCAGTCATCAATTCTTTGATTTTCTTTTCGAGTTGACTGATCTGTTTATCCCTTCATTGGGTGGTCTCTTGCCTCTCATCCACAGTGTGCTCCTCACCAGAAGACAGAGCGTCGTGCACAGATAACTTGGCATGGGTTTCAATGACATTGATTTCCGTTAATCCTTCGTCCATGTAATCTGGCACATCGTAATTTTCACCATTCATATATTTTCTTTTTCCTTCAAAAAATCATGAAATATTTGCTCAGAGTCTCTCCAGCTTAGCCTTGATTGACTTTCCTTCTATTACTTTTAGGTCAATTGGGGATTTCTAAAGAGTGTCACTGCTTTTGTTGAGCATTAGTGTAGTTATGTAGAAGTTAATCAAAACAACCAAAATAATATTTACGAAACCTTTCTTAGATTCTTTCAAATACTATTTCGGGATCGTTACATTTCCACTTTTGAAATTCTCCTCAAGCCAGTCCTTGAAGACAAAGAAGTTTTCTAGAGTGTGGTCGAGCAACTGAGGCTATGGCTAGTTTTGGGGAGGATCTTTCATGTTGGCTTCCTCTAGCTTTTTCGGCTTTGTTAGTCTGAATTCCGGTCTCATTAGCAAGTCTTGGAAGTTCTTCGACTTGGCTTCCTCTTTGAAGGAATACACCACTTTCTGTCATTCTGTCAAATACATTCTCTTATTTTTTACTCGGTATAATCCTCCCTGAGGCAGTTGTTGGCTAGACTGACCATATTATTGTGCCTATTGTTGGTGGGATTGTCAAGGCTGTTTGGCTTTAAAAATTTCATTATAATACCTCTTTTTAACTTCAATTTTTTAAGTGATTTAAAACAATTTAAGTGTTGAATTAGAATTTCTATCAAAATCAGATTTAGCATTTGATCACCAACTAAAAGGCTTTAAATGAGTGAGTTATTATCTTCACAATTCAAGCCCAATACTTTAGGATCCTTTAATTGAATTGACCTACAAATTATGATAATTATTAGAAGTACAATTTTATTTTTATCATAAGACATGTGGCAAGGTGTTTCTACCTATTAACCCATTATATTTCAATCATTCAAAAAAGTTCATTATAATCAATATTTTTACCCATTTTCCCTTTATTAATCTTCAAATCTAATTAAGGTATTAAAATTCCAAAATTTCTTTTTGCCCTTGGGGCTCCCCACTCTATAACTTATCAAATGAAACTCAAGTGACTCACAAAATAACCTTGAAGAAAAACCACAAAAAAACACTTGGGAAAATCTTGAAGGAGATAACAAGTGACACACACACACACACACAGATATATATATATATATATATATATATATATATATATATATATATATATATATATATATATATATATATATACTAGATGGACTTTGAAGGCTACAATCGGTCACCCGTATGTATAGAGTCTGACATTCAACTAGAAGGGTGTCATACTATACCAACTTAGGAGGTACTCCTTGGCGCGGTACTGGTGATTGACAATTGGACAATCAAATTTAGATTTAAAATGTATATTTTTGCCATGCATATAGATTTCTAGCAAATAAAAGAAAGTAATATCAATTTTGTAGTTAAAATACTTTTGCAAATGTAATATCTACTCTTATCATATCTGTTCTTATCAGTTTTGTAGAAAAATGATTTTCCACAAGTCGATCACACCGTCAGGTGTGGGACCGCCAACATCCTAAGAGAGCAAGGGTGCTCCACTAGTCTTATGTCGGTGAATAATATTATCATCCTACGATTCTCTAAGCCTGATGTTGTAGGATTGAACATTATTCTTCTCTACCTCCGTTGTGCCTTTGTCATCATTGCCCATATCTCAAAATGAACTGTCCAACTTATACTCTTGCTTGATATTTCATTTGTTGCAAAAAACTATATGTGTGCACTTTTTACGTAAGTTTATAAATCCAACTAAGAAGCATGGAAGAATAGAAGAAAAATGGGTTGAGAGAGAGGAGAGAACAATCCACCTAAAAGAGAGAAAAGGTAAAAGGTGAATCGACCCTCAAAATAACGTATAAAATGATCGACAAAGAGTTCCAAAAATGCATCCCAAAGAACCATGAATCAGCCCGAAAGGGTATCATTTTCTCCAATCCCGCAAATGAATCAATCCAAAAAGGGTATCATTTCCTAATTGAATTTCATAAAAATCAAGATAGCAAGGGGACCAAACCAATGCGATGACTATATTCATAGCCACCAACACTTATGCATTCACATATTAAACTTATAAACTTTAATGTTGCGTTCGACATCCAAATCCTTCATGAATCAATTCCAAAATTTTCCGAAATAATAGTTTGTGAGTCTTCAAACTTTTCACGAATCCAATTCACATCAATTTTATATTTCCCAAAAACAAAGTTCTAAAAGCCTCCAAATTTTGTGAATTAAAAGGCATGTAATTTTTAAATAGTAACTCTCTAAGCTCCAAAACCTTTCATAACTCAAAACCACTGCGATTTCAAACTTTCCCAGAAATACACTCAATCAAAGTTTTAAAACTATAAACATTTTAGATCTTCAAACACGAAGCAACAATGCATTTCATATTCTCAAAATAACCAAGCTTTGGAAGTCTTTCCAAATTTCATAAAGGGGTGCAATAAACATTTCAGATGACACATATATATCTCAATGCACCTCATTACATAGGCATCAAATGCAAAATTAAACACCTTGAATCCTCTTTTAAAACAAACCATGGCGAGTTCAAATTTATCAAAATACATTTTGCAAGATTTGCAGGTTCTAAAAAAAGAAAACCATGATAGTTTCATTTTTAAACAATCTTTATGTAGAGATTCCAAAGATAAAACACTGTCTATGTGAATAAGTGTGAAGCTAAAAAGGCTGATGCACATCTCTCAAATTTCAGGGGCTTAAGTATGTAAATCACCAAAAGGGTTGTAAACGCACAATGAGAAGTTAGCCTCCTTGCAATAATGGATCTCACATAACAGTAAAGCTTCACGTATATAATGAAAATCCCCACACAAATGAGAGTATTTTAGAGAATTTACTCCTTGTAATGCACATGATACAAGACTAGCTTTTAACACATTATTACATTGTAGTTATACAATTGGAGTGAAAGGCCTTTAGAGATAAGAAAATAAAGCTCCGGCCCTTGTGCCCAAAGAAGATATATGCATACCACTCAATTATCACTAATTTACATAACTAATACTTTAAACTTCAACATAGAAAAAAATAGAAAAAAATTGTTTTACACTTTGAAAGAGTGACGTTCGTGCCTTTTCGTGAACTGTTTAAACACTTGAACAATGTGTGTGCGTGATTATAGGAATTCATGAATGGGGAAATGTAGGTATATTAGAATCGTGTGCTATGCATGTAAATACTGCTTCTCACATTTAGCAATTCAGTAATTTATCGTGGAGTATTGAAGCATGCGGATCCGGAGGAAACACCCCATTTCATGCATAAAGTAAGGTGGTATGTGTGAAAGTTGAAGTTTGGGTGTTAAATATGTAAATATATAAGAATTGGGTGGCATATATGTAAACTTTTGCTAAAAGAAATGCTATAGTCCCCCAAAGCAAATAATCGAAACAATTGCAGATGTTAGATACGTAAATATATGAGAAATTGAGTGGTAGATACGAAAATGTCACTTGAGCAAACTGAAATGTTACATATGTAGAAATACAAATCTTCCTCTAGAATAGATATTTTCACAGAAAAAGAATGTGTAAAGCCTCAATCGAAATAGCATGTGAGGGCCTTTACCATGATAGATGCTCAAGATAGTAACTACAAACAATCAATCCACTAGCAACCAATTGGGCTCATTTTAATCATCTAACAAGGACTTTCATGTGCTAACTATGTACATACAAAAGCATTGTATGGCATATAAGTAAATGTCCCTTAACTGAAAGAGATTAACTGGATTTTGGGCTTTCTTAAGGGCACTAAAATGGCTGCACAAAAGAACTCATGCGTAGACGTAAGTAACGCAAACCTCATAAAAAAATATACTATATTGTTTACAAGATTTTGCAATCCTCTAAGGGATTCTTCCAAACATAAGCATTGAAGCATCCCTATATTTGTAAATAAACATATAAAAGCTCTCATGTTTTTTTTTTTTTTAAAGCAAAACACCTAGACCATCCACTCATTGCAAATGACAAATAAAATTTTCAGATTTTCTTTCTTTAAAATGATGCTTTCCAAGATCTTGAAATTTCATGAGATGGGATCTTCAAGGCCTTGATAAATAAGTATTAACACCATAGACTTTTCAAAAATTTTCTCGAAATGAAGCTCATATATGTTACCAAAAAGATTAAACCTAGGAAGATTAAAAGGGGTTTTGTTCACGTGCTTGAAGAAAAGAAGAAGGGGAAGGAAGGCACATTGCTTTTTTTTATTCAAGAGAAAACAGAGCAAACCAAACACCTGCAAGCTAGGGAACAAACCAAGGAGAAAGAATCACTTGGAAATTTGGTAGCACCTCCCCCTTTTCTCTGAAAATTTCAGCCAGCCTCTCAACCTCCCCACAAATGGGGTTTTTATAGCCACGAAGGAGAAGAAGAGCTCACCTAAACTTGCCTAGGGTGGGTTGTATGAAAGGAGATGAGAGAGCTCGGCAGCACGACAGGGGAGGTCGCGACAGGGAGCAAACAAGGTCGGCGACGAGATCGGCTAGACGGATGTCGGGACAAGAGAGCGTCAGGGCTCATGATGGGGAGGCTTGCGCAAGACAGAATATCAGGGAGTCGCATCCGAGCCAGCTCGCGACAGAGAAGAATGCTCAGCACAGCTGGGTCAGTCTTGCTAATGAGAAGGGGCAAGCAGATCGACCAAGGCCTTTAGGGATTCTGGATTTTTTAGGGATAGAGAGGAAATAGTTAAATACAATAATAATTATAATAAAATTGTTATTATTATTATTATGAGCTCTATTTTGTGTATTTTTCCCAGAAACGCCATAGTCGTGAAATGAACATCTCCATTTGGCAGAATCGACGTTCCAGACTCACCAACACAGTCTGTTTCCTCATTGAAGATCGTGTGGGCAACCACTTCGATGACCGAGTTGAAAAATGCGTCAAACTTGTTTTTCATCAAAATTTTGGTTCAGGCTCCATTGATTAGGATGGTGTAGATGATTGTCATGAGAGTTTCAGAAAAGATTTGAAGTGATTTTGAGTTGATTTGAAGGGTTGATTTGAGGAATTTGGACATCTAGTCAACTTTTGGGATGTTGGGTAAGACTTGGATTTGGATTGGGCTAGATTTTAGCTAAGGCCCAATTGATGGTCCAATTTGATGTGGGTAATTTTCATGAAGTGTTCTCAACATTAATTGGGTGTCAAATTTGGGGTTTGGGTATTCAATTAGGTGATTTTCGGAGACATGGCCATATTGGGGCAAAATTATGGGTTTCGGATTTAGGTTGAAATTGGATTCAAATGTGGGTGAATTGGGTTGATCATAGGAAAAATCAATTTAAGTTTCAAATTGAAATTAGAGAGAATTGGGATCAAATTGAATTCAATTGAAGGGTTTAAGTTGGTTTTGAGGACAAAAAGGCTGAGTTTGGTATTTTGGTAAAATTGAGGTGCCAACCTTCCTAATTTGAGCCACGGACCAATGGAATTGCCATTTGGGTCCTCTATGTACTGGTCTTACCTAAACCCAAGCCTAGGGCTAGTGGGTCTAGCAGACCATCTACGTGAGTATCCCAAAGGATCAGGGGATCAAAGTCAATAAGTTTGGGTTTAAGGTTGTGAATGAATGGGGTGAAAGTGAGTGACTGTGAGTGCAAGTGGGTGCAAGTGAGTGAACAATAATGCTAAGCAACTTCGGTTTGATGTTGAAATAAGAAAGTAATTAATGAATCCTAATCCTTTAGGGAAGCTATTTTTTACTAGAAATGATAAACCCGAGATCTTCCGAAGTAGGGTAAAGCATCCAAAATAGGCTACAAAAATTTATGATCGAGGATAACCCTCAATCAATGACAAAATGAATAAAGAGTTTTCTTTCAGAACAAATAGCAGTACAAAGCTATTTTGACAAGTAATCAAACCTAGTTTGTAGTTGCTAGAATGTAAAAGGCTAGAAGAGACAGTTCAAATTAACAACCTGAGTTATCATCCATACCTCCAAGTAGTTAGCCATCCCATTGAAGACTACTATGCCTTCAAATCCTAGCTTGAAAATAAGTATGGAGTAGGATATTTCACATTTTCTAATAGTGTAATAATCCATCCAAAATGGGAATTGATGGCACATCCACTTCTTATTAGTAAAAGAAGATAAAAATAAAAAAAAAGGCATTACAAAATAAAGAATGGAAGACCATGATCTCGAAGTAGACTACGAAAAATAGTAAAGAAGCATAAAGGGTTTGCGGGCATTAATTGGAGATTTCTGGTTAAACTAGTCATTCGATCAAGAGTCAACCAAGTTTGAGATCAACAGACTCCTCATCATTGTATCACAGTAGAGTCAACTTGTTGAAATGTCAAAAATTTCCATCTCAACATCAATTCAATGCAATAAATGGTTGATCCTTGCCAAAAGAAGTAAACAATGATAAAATTATACTTCAGAAAGTCGCTAATGATCAACAAGGTAAACAAAAACCAATAATACAACCCATCAAACTTGCATATTTCATGTATAACCACCAATTCATTGAACGATGTTGAGAAAAAAAGAAGATTAACAACATTTTAGGACATGCATAGATACTTTAACAATTGATAACTCGGATGATCTTTTTATTTTCTCAATGGGAATGTGTTTAGCCTACAACAAGAACTCAAGGGAGGCACGTTAGCTTTGAAAGTATGATTGAGTCTTATAACTAATCATTTAGGTCGGTAAAACGTGTTTCTAAAATAATTAACTTATTAAAGAGTTGAGGAATAAATATATAATTGCTGATAAATTAGATTCTAGTGTCATATCACATCTCAAAAAATGATCCTTGCATAGCAAAATGTGTACAGGGCTCTATTGATGTCAAAAGGCTTCCATGATATTTTGATCATGGCTCTCAAAGATCTGGAGACATGTGAAGCATGCTTTATTGAACGATTCATAGAAAAGGTGCTTTAAGCTAAAGACTTTCCAGCTATTACATTTTTCAAGGATATTCTCTTGCTAAAGGCATCAGAGCACAACCTACCTCTACATGTCACAACGAAGAGAAAAGTGGTCATGATTATCATTTTATTAATTTATTTGTGTTCCTTAATTAATATTTGCATGTGAGAGCATTATGGTCATTATCTCTCAATGTTTAACATATGGGAGGAAATAATCATCGGTGAATGGTTTAAATAAACCATGGCGAACGATTGTCGGTTCTTTTGTTCTACGCCTCGTGATTTGGAAGTTCTACACAAAAGCTAAATTTCAATTCATTGATATAGATACCTCATTAAAAGCTCTTGTGTGATGAAAATGGCTCCACCAATATGTCATGGTTTTTTTTACTATGCACAGTTTATGAAATATTTATGAGATGATGAATAACTTAAAATTTCTGATAATATACAACCATCTGTGGTCCACGAGGCAAAAATTTATGAAGGCGCTAAATATTTTATTGCAAAAGAATGAATTATACAATAATCTTCCTAGATTGGGATGTGAGCTCCAAAGTCTAAAGAAGAATATGAAGAAGAAAAAGAATAAAATTCACGAGTGAGAACTATGACACGGTTTCAGTAAGCAACAAGCCAATTACTTCGATAAAATTTTCAAAATATTTCCCACGCATCAAGAAGAAATGACAATCATGCACCCAAAAACTTATATTTTGTTCGATGCAAACCTTATCGAAGGAAAACTTGTTATTCGACAATGAGGGACAGAATTGATATTTTAAATGAAGATAAATAAATAATGTATGAATTTTCTCTCCCAACAAGTGAAAATGTACGAGTCAAGCCCACTCTCCAAGAATTGGAAGATGGTGGAGAGATGCTACAATGATGAGCTGAAAGAGATTAGCATGGAAATTGAGGATGGGCGTCACCCCACTTTCATCTTTGCTATCCTTCATGTAGAGAAGATCAAAGAAATAAGAACACTACTTTGTGAATTTAGGAATTGCATTTCTTGGACAAATGTTGACATGTCAGGTTTATCCTCTGATGTGACAGTTCATAAGTTGGCAATCAAACTGAATGTTGTAACAATTAAATAGGCTTCAAAGTGAATGAGATTGGAGATTGGAGAGCAGGTGATTGGTGTAACTAAAAAACTCATTGAAGTTGATTTGATCTAAGAAGAATAGTACACTAATTGGATAGCCATTTCTCTATGAAGAAAATGAGTGGGTAGATTCATATTTACATCAACTTTAAGGATCTTTAGAAAGCATGTCTGAAGGATGACTTTCTTCTTCGAGTGTTAGAATTGTTCGTAGGCAACACTTCAAAGTATGATATGTTCTCATTTATGGATGGATTTTTAGGCTACAATCAAATCAAAATGGCTTATGATGATAAAAAGCACACGTAGTTTTGGTGTCAGTTGGCATAAACTACTTCATTGTCATGCCCATCAACTTGAAGAATGCTCATGCAACATATCAAAGAGCCATGACATATATCCTTGATAAGCCGATAAACTAGAAAGTTGAATGTTATTTGGATTATCTGGTTATTAAAAGCAAGGATCAGAAATACCATCTTCAATATCAGAGAATTATATCTAAAAGAATTTGGAAATCGGGTATAAATACGAACTCCCATAAATGTACTTTTATTGTACCCTCTAGAAAATTTCTTTGACATTCCATGCAATGTTAAGGAATTAAGATCGACCTAAGAAAAAATCAAGGCAATCATAGGGATGCCTCCGCTAAAGAGTCTACATCAATTTCTCTTTAAAATGAGAGCTCATATTTACCTGGTGATTCATATCTAAGTTTTTAGGCAAATGTCAACCTTTCTCTGAATTAATGAAGAAGAATACCACTTTCAAATTAGATGTAGAGTGCAAGGAAACATTGATGACATTAAGATATACCAGCTAAGTTTGTTGATACTTGCAACACCAATTCTAGTGAAGCTAATTAATTTTACATAACAACACTAAAAGTTTCTCTATGAGCATTACTTTCAAAGCATAATGAGAAAGGCAAGGAGAATTCCATTTATTATATTAGTACATGGCTATTAGGAGTAGATGTTTGCTACTCTCCTATTAAAAAGCATTATTGGAATTGATCTTTGTTACCCAAAAGCTCTGTTATTACATGTTGTATCAAAAAATTACACTCCTCTCAAGGATTGATCCATTGAATTTCTTGATGATAAGACTAACATGACAAGTTGCTTAGTTTTACGGTTTGTCTTTCACTTGCAATTTGATATCACTCATCTTCCTAAAAATCAACAAAAGGAAATACTCTAGTAGACTGCTTGGCTCCTCACGTTGTTCCCACAAAATCACTACTTAATGATGACTTACCTAACAAACAAATTCTCCTTATCTAATAGAGTGAAAAGCTACAAATTTCAAAATTCTATTTCAATGGAGCTTTTTCAATCAAGATTGTACGACCTCCTAATCTCGTAAAAAAATTAGTCGGAATTGGCCTCATGTTATTTGTTTATTATGTAGGCATTATAAGAGATTCATACGATCTTATGGAGCCACAAACTAAGAATGAAGATAAATATGAGGCATTAAAATTGAGAGCCATCTCATTAAAGATCAACAATGTACATAATTATGGTGATTCACAAATAATTTTAAATCAAGTAAGTGGCATTGACAAAATCAACATAATTGAGTTAGCTTATTATAACAATCAAGCTCTTCAGCTCTTAAAGCAAATCACAGAAGCTACCAAGACTCAAGTCCCTTAAGCTTAGAATAGTGATCCACCTAAAAATTACATGTTTTTAGTGTATATTTTAGGATGATTTTATGTACATTTTTAGTGATATTACACTTTAAAAGATGGTATTTTGCATATTTTTGGATCAGATAAAACAAATGGATTTTTGGAGAATAGGAACTAAAAATGGTGCAAATTGGAGTAAAAATGAACAAGAAAAAAAATTCTGACCCGACACATTTTGAGGTCTTTCTATGCTAAATCTTCTTTAAATTTCTATCATATTTTTGAATGAAATTACACTTTAAAGAAAGTTAGTTTTCATGCTTTTCTTGTAGGTATAACTGTTAGGAGCAAAACACAACTGAAATGAGGCGAAACAGAGCTGAAATAGAGCCAAATAGAGCGAAATGATGGAGCTGCTTTAGAGTGGCGTTAGTGGCACCAAAACTGGTGCTAAGGGCACTAAAATTTAGGGAACAAGAGATAAAGGCACTGGAACTGGCGCCAGAGGTGCCAAAATTTGAAGAACAGGTGCCAGAGGAGCCATAATCGGCGTCAGAGGCGCCCGAGACGGTTATTGATGGATTTTTAGCAGTTTTTGACTATTTTTAGATGTTCTAGAAAGTTCCAAGTTAATAAAACACCCCATGAAGTGGTTCAATGAATTTATAGACATGGGAAAGGCTCTTGAATGAAAGATATGTCTCTTGGATGAAGAAGATTTTCTCTTGGAATGTAGGGATGTGTCTTTTGGGAAAAAGAAGGAATTTTGTGTCTCTTTAAAATCAGAGGGGGGGTGCTGGCTCTTCTAATGTTTTTTTTTGTGGGCGTGCATGTTTGGAAAAATGATAAGAATGCTTAGAGATCTTATAATAGGAGTAGAAGTGTAGATTTTTTACTTTCTTTAGAGAGATTTCAGAGGGGATTTTGAGAGAGTCCGTAAGGAATTGTACCAGCATTGCATGAATTAACAAGAAACTTTGTGGGATACATCTTCATCTCTCTTTCATAGGGAAAAAACTAAGTAATGTGTTCTTCATTATCTTATGATTTTGTAAACACTTATCTAATGGATTTGCTTTGATGTAATGAAGTTTTCTTTTGTGTTTTCTTCATGCTTTGTGGGTAGTTCTTCTTACTATTCTTCTTGTTAGGAAATAGATTATGTTGTAACTTTTATTTTGCAATGAGTGGGACTCATGTAAGGGATTATTGGATGCATGTTAGTATGCTTTTTAATTATAATTGTGATGGTTTTTACTTGAACTTCATTGACATTGCAATATATGCTAGTTTTAATTTTAAAATTTTTTGAGAAACTTAAGATTCATAAGCGTTGTGCATTCTACAACAAAGTAAGAATCACATTCAATTTCATGGATGAGAATGTAGTTCGTGAGGTTTATGGCAAATAAATAAGGAAATATACTTTGATGGAAGTAGAATTGGAGATTCTAGGGTGACAGACTAAAATCCCCAATTTGATCCAGTTGCCTGGAAACTAAAGCGAGATAGTTTACCCTCATGGGGGTAGAAGTGGAAACTCCTGAGTGGGAGCCAATATCCTCTCAGCCTAACCAAAAGTTTATGGACCAAACTCTAGATTAACCAATGTTCTTTATGCACTCGATAGATGATAAAGAATAAGATTGCTTGTCTTTGG
Source organism: Phalaenopsis aphrodite (assembly GCA_003013225.1). Taxonomy (NCBI): domain Eukaryota; kingdom Viridiplantae; phylum Streptophyta; class Magnoliopsida; order Asparagales; family Orchidaceae; genus Phalaenopsis; species Phalaenopsis aphrodite. Next base: position 1,225,949 of record NEWO01000088.1, on the reverse strand, counting down.
CACATACAATATTTATAGTATCTCATTCCTATACATTATCTAATTCACTACATAGGAATAGTAGTGTTTAACATCTCAAAGTTCTCCAAATGAATTCATCCAGAAAGGTTTATATTTAAAATTAAAATTTTCATTTAGGAGTAGTAGTTGGTTTTTTTTTTACATAAGATTTACATTTAGGAGTACATGTTAGAAAAAACTCTTAAATTGACCTTCTAAAGTAAGGACTGATAGTAGTACACTAGATTCAGCTTGAGGAATTTTTGACCTCGCTTCTCTGAGGGAAAGATACTGAGGTTTTTAACAAAATCCTTATATTACTTGAACTGATAAGTGCACTTGCGTAAAACCTCTAGTGTGTAAACTATTTTATGTAATTTATAACATTTTGATTTTACACACAAACTACTTAAAATAAATTGGGTCATGTTTTTGGCCATATTGTTAGTAGATAAATTACTATGTAATTTTGGGATGGGTTATGTTTTTGGCACTGATTCTAGGGATTTAAGCTGACATAAAACAAGTAGAAAAAATGTATACACCAAAAATGCATCAAGTTTTTGGCGCCATTGCCGGGGAAGTTTCAGTAAGAACTTTAAGAGAATTTCAGTTAAACTTGTAAGACTTATACTTGGAATTTATATTATGATTATATGGTGTGTTTAATTATTGTGTGTTTTTTAAAATAAAATCCAAAATACCAAAATTCTTTTAGTATCTGTCCTATTAGTGAAGACTTTAAATTTGTATGCGTAGTTTAGGAGTTGTGACCTCGATATTTACGAGTCATATTTGGAGAGAAATTTTAGAAGGATGATGAATCAAAAACTCAATGAATTTAATATAGAAATGGCGGATCAACAATAAAATGAATATTTTGATTTGGATTAGAATGCTAGTAGTTTTAAAAGAGTAAACCCCAAGAGAGTGGAAAATTTTCAATATTCTTATTGAAAGGAAGTTAGATCAATACATAGAAATTTATTCTCAAGGACACCCAGTTATAAAGGAAAATTTACTTGGTATGAGATTTTGTATATGCAAATATTTAAGGAGTTGACACCACTCAACTTGCCAAAAACTTGATGCAGGTAGATTTATAATAAATATGCAATATAATTCCAATAAAAGTAATTTTTATAAAAAATAATTTACCTTTTAAAACTCTTTCTAAACTACCAAATCTTTTTTAATATCAACACAAGTATACATATTTTTCAAGTAAAAAAGGGCTCTAACTGAGTCCTAGATATCGATCCCACATGGAAGTTGGAAAATCCTAAAGTAAATTATGAAAATTATTTTATAACAAAAACAAAAAAAAAGTAAAGTGTGAAGTTTGAAAATTGACTACTCAGGTGAATGCTAATTAAAATGCAGATGTAAGACTAGAAAAATTAAACTAAACTAAATACTTTAAAAAGTAAAATTGCAAAAACTAAACAAAGCTTTTGTTGTGACAAAAGGTTCAAATTTAAGAAAACATCCTTCCCCTTTATAATGAGTATATGGTTTCTAAAGAAATTGAAATCATTTGAATATATATATATATATAGTTTTGTGTCAAATAGGAGCAATTATATTCTTTACCCTCTTCCAAGTGCTATAAAGAATATTGACTAATCCAGAGTTTGGTCCCTATTCCGTGATTAGGCTGTGAGGATACCAACTGCCACTTCAGAGCTCCCACTACTCTCTCATTTGAGGGCTAATATTCTCGCATTAGTTTCCCATCAACTGAAACAAATTGGGGGTTTTAATCTGTCACCTTAAAATCTTCAATTCTATATCCAACGAAGTATGTTTCCCTATTTATTTGCACCTAATACCATGGATGACATACTCTCCAATGAAATCAATTCTGATTCTCCTTATATTGTATATAAATCATAAGTCTTTTAAGAACATATGTCTCTCAACAAGTTTTAATATTTTAATTGGCCAGATCAAAAAGTAAAGGAAGATCAGAGTTCAAATCATCACAAATTTATATTATTTAAAATCATGAAAAATAAAATCTATTTTTCACATAACCATATCTTCAAAGTATAGAGAAGTATAATAAAGGCTACTCAAATTTCAGGAGAAGGATACAATAAAACACAAATTTCATATATAAAAAAAGTTTACAAAACAAAAGAGATAAGAGAAACAACTTGTCTCACAATGATTCTCAAGCAAATCTCATGAAGTTCTCTCAAAGCATTTCTCTCTTTACAAGCACTCCTAGTTCTCTCTTAGAAATATAACAAAGAAGAAATCTTTTACCTTCCCTCTCCACTTACAAACCTAGAAGAAAATCTCTTCTCTCTCTCTCTCTAACTCACACCACTTTCTCTCTCCCCTCACGTCACCCACACATAAATGAGACGTTCTCCTCTTCTATTTTGGTGTGCCTCCTTTGGAAATGAATTCAAACTTCTCTTCAAAATTCCCTCCAAAAGTCAACTCTTATGAATTCAAATGATATGTCATTTGATCCAAGAGCCATATCCCTTCATAAAAGAACCTTTCAAAGTGTCTTGATGCATTAAATTACTCCAAGATGTGTGTAGAACAAGTGTCTTTTTAAAATTCATGAAAATTTTTCTCAAACTGCCTTAATTAGGAAGAGTCATCCTTGGTGCATCATGCGCCAATCTGGCGCATCATGCGCAAGTTTTCTAGATTTTGGTGCATCATGCATCTATCTGGCGCATGATGAGCCAGAATGCAAAGTTGGCTTTTTTTGCTCCATGTTTCATTCTTTTTGCCATTTTTTCTCCAAACGCCTAAAAATGATATGCCTGCAACAAAAACATAAAAATACCCTTCTTTAAAGTGCAATATCTCCAAAAATAAACATAAAATAGGTATTTCAAATAGTATATTATTTTGGTTTATCAAAATCACCCAAACTTAAATGTTACTTGTCCTCAAGTGAAACTTTTATTACATAAAAGCATATGACTTATGATAGAGATTAACTTATAACTTCTATACTTTAGTTTAATAAATAGAGTATGAAATTTTAAGAAAATCCCTTTAATAACTTTGATTCAAACTCTGAGTCTAGGAATACTTAGTAATCAAATTTAAGATTTCTGAATTTCTATTCATTAAAAGAAGAATTGCAATTTCTCATATTAAGGACATTTAGATCATTCATATGAAAAAGAACTTCATGAAAACTTTTATAGGAATGCTATTAATACTCCAATATAATTTTAAAAAATGTAATAAGGCTCCTTTCTTAAGTTGATTTAAGTGAAGCCAATTTTTGATTAGGCGTCTCCTTAAGCTTCTCCTCACTTATTTTTCTTTTCTTTTTCGCTTTTTTTTCTTTTTTTTCCTTTTCTTTTAGTATCTCTTCAATTTTTCCTTTTCTTTTCTTTTTCCAAGTGAGGATTACTATATCTGGATAGTCTTTAATGATTTTGGAGCTCACTATCCTCTTCTTAAAGTTAAAACTCTATACCTTTCTTCACTTTATAAATTCATGTTAGTTTATTATTTTTCATAAAGTCTCACTCTTTTCTTATTATATGAAACTCTAAAATTTTAACACTATAAAAATATAATTTTCTTTACTTTAAATAGAAATACATAGTCTTATCCTATCATACAAAATTTCTTTAACTTTAGAATTGACCTTCATTATTAAAAACTCTTTACCTTAATTTACCACAATATTATAAATAAAAGTATAGTCATTTAAAGTTAAATCTTAATATCCTAGGACATGTTAAATTAATTTTAAAAAATATAATTACTTAAGGACAAATAAAATTTAGTTGACTCCTTTTCAAAATAAAATTTTCTTTCCCCCAAACTTAAGTTTTTCAGTGATTTTAAAAATGCTTTAAATATAAAATTTTGTAGGTGAAAGGAAACAATAACTGCTTGAAAAATAAAAACTGACCTATAGAGGATTTATGATTATGAAACTAGGCTCTCGTATACTGTAGGTATTAACTGTAAAACTACATACAGGCTTTAAAGAATTAAATATAACTTAATACATTCTAGAGAACTTGCTGAGAATTAAAAACATATATATAAAAAATCAAAAAATTCAACTGAAAATACAAAAAATGCTAAAAAATTGAAAGTCAACAGTTACTATCACAGATTCAGTTTACAACACAATATAAAAGTTTTTACTACAACAAGTTTCAAATGAAAGCACATCATAATACACTCACAAATAACAAAAAAACATCAAAACAACTAAACAAGACTCATAAAACATCAATTTCCATCTCCTTCCTTCTCATCATCTGATTCTTCTTCTTCTTCTTCTTCTTCATCTTGAATGGGAGTATAGGGAGTGAAATTGGGTCAAGCAGAAAATTCCACATTAGGTTCCTGAAACACCTAAAATATATAGTGTTTTTAGACACATTTTTATACCTATTTTTAATATATTGCTCTTTAAAGGAAGGCATTTGTGAGTTTTTCTTTCTAGAATAAGTAAAAAAGGTGAAAAATGTTAAAAGTGGTGAAAAAGGATCAAATTGGGAGCAAAAATGTGAAAATTGTGCTAAAGAGTTTTGGCGACTAAGCGTCAGATCCGACTCTAAAGCGCCGGTGAAACAGAGAAGGCCTCGCCTAAGCGCTAGAGGCCCCGCGCCTAAATGCCAGAGGCAGTTATTTGACGGCTTACTTCATTTTGCTGAATTTTGACGAGACATTTGAGGCACCCATTGGCTAAAGATGGTGGTTTTGACCACTAAAAATGAAATTATGATTAAAGGACTTGTGAAAGGAGGCATCCTTTGGAGAATGCATCAAATTGGGACACATTTGGAAGAGTTATCAAGGCACTTTATGGAGATTTACAAAAGAAGGAAGTTGAGACCTTTTGAAGTGTGCTTGAAAATTCTGAAAAGTGCTAGAAAGAGGGAGCTTGGAGAGATATTTTTGGAGAGATTTTCAGGCACTACAAATTTACTTTATCTTTTTTGTTTTTATTTTTATTTTAAGAGTGAAGAGTGTTGTAAAAGAGAAGAGATTCAAAGGAAATTCAAGAGTTTAGTGGATGATTTGAGATAAGTTTTTATCTTTTGTTTTTAAACTACATTTGGTTTTAATCGAAACTTCTTGTTGGTTTGATAGTCAATTCTACTTTTAAATTAAAGTATGGTTTTTGTTTTCTCTATGAATTCTAAGTAGTTTTCTTTATCTTTCTTCTTAAAATAATAAGTAATTAAAGTGTTGGATGGAAGTTGTGGAGAGTATTGATCTTTAATGTTGGAATAAGTTGGGATGATTTAAATATATGTAGTTCATTTACTTCTTGATTTGGCCTATCTAAATGTTAAAATTTGTTGTGAGAACATGTAAGAATCGGGCTGATATTGTCTCAGTCAACAATTGGACATAATCACATGAGGTTGTACGAATGAGAATGTAATTCAAATGATTTAGTAAAAATAAATAAGGAAATAATCTTTGAAGGGTGTAGAGTTAGAGGACTTTAAAGTGGCTGGTTAAAGCCCCCAACTTAGTTTATTATTTTAGGTTCTGATACTAGAGGTTAACCCTCAAGTGGAGGGAATCGAGGAAACTCTAGAGTGAGAGCTAGTATCTTCCTTGCCTAGCCAGTCTTCAGAACTATTTAAAGTTTAAATTAGCCAATGTTCTTTATAGTATCTCTAATAAGGGTAAAGAATATTATTGCTCCTATTTGGCACAACAAAATTTGCATTCTCCCACAACAGAATTCCTTTACTTTTTACTAATTCATGATAAGGAGAAAGATATTTTTATATTAAGCACTTTTCTTACATAACCTCAAGTTATCTTTAGAAGTTTTTATTGTTTTGTCAAAATATCAAAACAACAAAAAAGAATTAAATTTTACCTTCTATAAAAATATCTATAGTTTAAGTAATTATCTTTTTAAATAGAAAGTTTGTTGATCAATTGTGCATATTTCTTATTTTTCCTGTGGGTTCAATATTCAGGTCTTCAACAAAAGGTCCTATATTACTTGATAATGATACGTATACTTGCGTAGTATCCCAATATATATATATATATATATATATATACTAAAAAGATAAATTCTTATTTTCTCCAGGATCAAGTTTTTGGTTTTGTTACAAAATAAGGAAATAAAAGTGAAAAAAAATCATTAAATACATTGTTATACTTTTGAATATAATAAGTAAATCAGGATCAAGTTTTTGGCGCCGTTGCATAAAGATTTCAAAAATTGATTGAAAGCTAATTTTTATTTTAGAAAGTTTTATCTAAACTGTAAAAGTTATTGTAGGAATATATTATTATAATATTTTATTTTGTGTGTGTTTTCTTGTATTTTTTTTATGTTAGTGTATGCGTAGTTCAGGTTCTCAAAGCCTAGTGCCCTACGATTCTGAATTTAAGAGAATTGTTAAAGAAATCAGAAAAATCAAAAAAATTAAAAATTTTCAAATAACCTAAACATATTTTAGAAATGACAAACTAAAATAATCAAAATGCTTAAATTCAGCAAGAATTTAGACCTTTACGAGATTATACAAATCCTACGGTAGATGAACTTTGTTTTAGTATTCAAAACCTACTATAGTGGCTAATTCTTTTGAACTTAAACATGTTATTATCCAAATGGTATCAACTAATCAATTTGGGGGATCACCAAATGAAGATCCTAATTTACATCTTGTCAATTTTCTAGAATTGTGTGCTACATTTAAATATGATGGTGCATCAGATGATGTCATAAGACTTAGGTTATTTCCTTTCTCACTGAGAGATAAAGCTAAGATGCGATTAAATTTGTTAGCATCTAGATCTGTAAGAACTTAAGGTGATTTAGCACAAAAATTCCTTGCTAATTATTTTTTACCATAAAAAACAGCGAAGCTTAGAAATGATATTACATATTTTAATCAGTTTGAAGGGGAATCTATTTATGAAGCATAAGAAAAATTTAAAGAACCCTAAAGAAAGTTTCCACACCATGCTATACTAGATTGATTAATAATTCAAACTTTTTATAATGGATTAGTTGGATCTCATAGATTTATTATTGATGTCGCTGCTGGTGGTTCATTAATGTCAAAATAATTTTATGACGCTTATGCTTAAAATGAAGAAATGGCTACCAATAATTTTCAAAGACCTTTTAAGAGGGTGAATCCTAAGAAAGTAGCCAGTATTCCTGAATCTGGTGGATTTACTATGTTAGCAAAGCATGTTGCAACAATTTCAAGGAAGTTAGACCAATTTGGAATGAAATTTTCTCAACCTATCTCTATGATTGAAGAGAATTCATTTGGCCAAATGGTAGATTCTCAAGCATCATTAGAAGCTTTGAATGCCATAAATAACAATTATAATAGCCCATATTAAAACTATTATAATGCAGGTTGGAAGAACCATCCCAACCTCGATTGAAATAATACTACGTGTGGTAATATTCAGCAATGGGGGAATAATCAAGTAAACCCATTGGAGAACTGGAACAACCAAGGGAATAATAATTATAGATCTACTTATACTCTAGGTTTCAATAGTAATCCACAATTTAAGTTGAAGAAGTTATCTATCAAACAAGTGGTGATATAAATGGGAAATCAGTTACAAAGCAAGGAGCTACAATTAGAAATATTGAGAATCGACTTGGAGAGATTGTAAATTCATTAACTAATAGATCCCAAGGAGCACTTTCTATTAATATTAAAATAAATTCAAAAAACCAAAATAAAGAGCAAGTTAAAGCCGTTCAACTTAAAAGTGGAGGAGAGAAGAAATCAAGAATCAAAAGAGGACGCTCCAAAAGATTCTAAAAGACTTATTTCTCTACTTAAAGTTAACCTAGAAAAACCACCACCACCATTTCCTTAGAGACTTCTTCAACAAAAGTTGGATAAGCAATTTTCAAGATTTATGAAAATTTTTAAGAAGCTTAAAATTAATATTTCATTTGTTGAACCCTTAAAACAAATGCCAAGCTATATAAAGTTTATGAAGGATATTCTCAATAGGAAAAGGAAGTTTGAAGATAATGAGAATGTTGCACTTTGTGAGGAGTGTAGTGCAATTATTCAGAAGAAGCTTCTTGAAAAGCTTAAAGATCCTGGTAGCTTTAGGAGATAGATTTAATGGGAAAGCTTTATGTGATTTTGGTGCAAGCGTTAACCTTATGTCATTATCAAATATTCAAGAGATTAGGATTGGGAGAAATAAACCCTACCACTATAACTCTACAGTTATCATATCGTTTGACAACTTACCCTAAAGGAGTTGTAGAAGATGTCCTAGTGAAAGTGGAGCAATTTATCTTTCCTATTGATTTCATTATGTTGGATATGGAGGAAGATAAAGAGATACCTATCATTTTAGGGAGACCTTTACTAGCCACACGAAGAGCAATGATAGATGTGTAGGAAAGTGAATTAACAATACATGTCAATTATTAAACTGTTACTTTTAATATTTCAAGACCAATGAAGTATCCTACAAAAGGTAAAGATGATGAATGCTATTAAATGGATGTTATAAGATATCTAAGTGAATGTCATTTAAAAACTAATTATGAAGAAAAATTTGAAGTAAAATATTTGGATAACAAGCAAGAAGAGGAATTAGATCAATGTGAAGATCTTTTTAACGAAGATTCAAACTTTGTTCGAGAAAGTTTTGAAATTTTGGACATGACTGAAAAAGATAAATCATTTTGTCCATCAATAGAAAAACCTCTTGAATTTTAGTTGAAATCACTTCTTGATCATTTAAAATATGCCTTTTTAGGAGATTCCTCTAATTTATTAGTTATAATTTTGTCAAAGTTAATGAAGGAAGAAGAAGAAAGATTGATGAAAATTTTGAAAAATTTTAAGAAAGCCTTTGGATGGACAGTAGCTGATATTAAAAGAACTGGTCCTTCAATTTGTATGCATAGAATTCATATGGAAGAGAACTGCAAACCCAGGGCTGATCCTCAAAGGGGACTGAATCATGTTATGGAAGAGGTTGTTAAGAAAGAAATTTTAAAGTGGTTAGATGCTGGAATTATCTACCCTTTTTCAGATAGTGCATGGGTTAGTCCAATTCACTGTGTTCCTAAGAAACGAGGAGCAACTATAACTGTGAATGAACATAATGAATTAATACCTACTAAACAAATTACAGGGTGGTAAATATGTATTAATTATAGAAAATTAAATCTTCCCACTAGGAATGATCATTTTCCACTACCCTTTCTCGATCAAATGCTGGATAGACTAGCTAGGCATAAATACTTTTATTTTTTAGATGGATATACCGGTTATCAACAAAATCAAATAACACTTGAAGATCACAAGAAAACAAATTTCACCAATATGTACGGTAAGTTTTCTTTTAGAAGAATGCTCTTTGGTTTATGTAATGCCCCTGCTAAATTTCAAAAATGTATGATGAAAATTTTTTGTGATTTAATTGAAAAAGGGATTGAAGTATTTATAGATGATTATTCAGTGTTTGGAACTTCATTTGACTCATGTTTAGAACATTTATCAAAAGTTCTTAAGCTTTGTGAAGAAACAATTTAGTCTTTAATTGGGAAAAATGTCAATTTATGGTAGTAGGAGGAATTGTATTAGGACATCAAATATCAAAAAATGGTGTGGAAGTAGATTCTACTAAAATTCAAGTGATCATTAATTTACCTTATCTAATAATATAAGACAAATTAGGATTTTTTTGGGACATGTTGGATTCTACAGGCAATATATTAAAGAATTTTCAAAAATTGCTAAGCTATTGCGTCATTTACTGGAGAAAGATGAAAATTTCAATTTTGATGAAGAGTGCCTAAAAGCTTTTGAGTTATTAAAAGAAAAATTAGTCACTTCACCAATTATAGTTTCGCAAGATTGGGGAAAACCTTTTTAACTGATCTGTGATGCTAGTGATTATGCTATTAAAGCTGTTTTAGGACAAAAATATGATAAAATTTTTAAAGTAATTTACTATGATAATTAAACTCTTAATAAAACCCAAATTAATAATACAATAACTGAAAAAGAGTTATTTGCAAAAGTATATTCCTCTGATAAATTTAGATCATATTTAATTGGGACTTGTTGCGTAGTGCATACAGATCATTTTGCTATTAAATACTTAAAGAAAAAGAAGGAAGCTAAACCTAGACTTATAAGATGGATTCTTCTTTTACAAGAGTTTGACTTTGTAATAGTAGATCAAAAGGGGATTGAAAATCAAATAGCTGATCATTTGTAGGCTTGAGTTAGAAAAATCACTTTATTTTGAAAAGGAAATTAATCACTTTATTTTGGAAAAGAAATTAATTAACATTTTCCAGATGAAAAATTGTTTAATATTAATGAGTGGCATGTTTTGTGGTATGACGACATTGTGAACTTTCTGGTTAGTTATATTACACCCTATGGAATGACATACCAACAGAAGAGGAATTTTATTTTTAAAGCTAAGACTTATTTTTGGGTTGACCCATTTTTATATAAATAAGAAAAGGATCTGATTATTCGAAGTGTACCCATAGAAGAGACTTATGAATTTTCCCCAAAATGTTATAATTCTGATTTCGGGGACATTTTGGTGTTGATAAAACACCATAAAAAATTTTACAATCTAGATTCTATTGGCCTACCATCTTTAGAGATGTTAATTCTTATATTAAAACTTGTGATATATGTCAATGAGTTGGCAACATTTCTAGAATAAATGAGATGCCCCTCAATTATATGTTTGAAATAAATATTTGATGTTTGGGGATTAGATTTCATGGGGCTATTTATACCATCTTTCAGAAATTTATATATACTATTAGCGGTGGACTATGTTTCCAAATGGATAGAAGTTGTTACTTTACCTCAATGTGATGCTCAAAGTGTTGCAAAATTTTTGAAAACGAACATATTTTTTAGATTTGGGATGCCTAGTGTTGTCATAAATGATGGGGGAAGTCATTTCAGAAATGTCATAATAGAAAAAATTCTTAAAGAAAGATCATATAAACCTTGTAATTGCTATTGGTTATTGAGACACCTAAGAATATAGAGTTTTTTGACACATTTTTATACCTATTTTTGAAATATTGAGCTTTAATGGAAGGTATTTTTGTGTTTTTGTTACAGATACAAGTAAAAATGGAAAAAATGCTTAAAGGAGTGAAAAAGATCAAATTTGGAGCAAAAAGGTGAAATATTGTGCAAAAGAGTTTTGGTGCCTAAGTGGCCGATCCAGCGCTTAAGCACCAGTTAAATAGAGATGGCTGTGTCTAAGCACCGAGACCCTACACTTAAGCACCAGTGGCAGTTACTAGACAAGTAAAATTGGTTTTCATGAATTTCGAAGAGGTTTTTGAGGCACCCATTGGCTTAATAGGTGATTGTAACCACCATAGACGAAAATTATCATGAAAGGATGCGTTTCTTGGGCAAATACATCAAATCAAAACACATTTTGAATAGATCCCAATGCACCACTTGGAAAACTATAAAAGAAAGAAAAGAGGACCTAGAAAATGGTCCTGAAAATATTGGCAAGTTTTGAAAGTTCTTCATTAGGGAGTTAGCTCGGAGAGATTTTCAGGAACCACTTTTTATATACTTTATCCTTTTTATTATTTTTTTTTGAGTGATTGTAAAAGAAAAGAGATTCAAAGGAACTTCAAGAGTTTAGTGGAGGACTTGAGATAAGTTTTTATCTTTTTGTTTTAAACTACTTTTGGTTTTAATCGAGACTTGTTGTTGGTTTGACAATGATTTCTTCTTTTAAAGTAAAGTGTGGTATTGTTTCTCCATGGATTTTGAGTAGTTTTCTTTATCTTTCTTCTTAAAATGATAAGTAATTAAGCTTTGGATGGAAGTTGTGGAGAGTATTGATCTTTATTGTTGGAAGAAGTTGTGAGATTTAAATCCATGCTAGATGTTAAAATTTGTTGTGAGAACATGTAAGAACCAAGCTGGTGTTGTCTCATTCAACAATTAGAAAGAATCACATGAGGTTGTATGAATGAGAATGAAGTTCATATAATTGAGTGCAAATAAATAAGAAAATATTCATTGATGGGTGTAGAGTTAGAGGAATTTAAAGTTACAGGTTAAAACCCGCAACTTGGTTTATTATTTTAGGTTCTGATACGAGAATGTTAGCCCCCGGGTGGAGAGAATCAAGAGAACTCTAAAGTGAGAGCTAGTATCCTCCCTACTTAGTCGGTCTTCAAAACTATTCAAACTTTAAATTAGCCAAAGTTCTTTGTAGCATCTCTATTAAGGGTAAAGAATATTATTGCTCATATTTGACACAACAGAATTCTTATATTTATTACTGATTCATGATAAGAAGAAAGATATTTTCATATTAAGTACTTTTTTTCTACAAAAACTTTAGTTATCTTTTTAAGTTATTGTTTCGTTAAAATATCAAAAATACAAAAAATATTTAAATTTTAAATTCATGGAAAAATCATTTTTAGTTTAAGTAATTATCTTTTTAAAAATAGAAAAAATTACTAAAAATGTATATCGCATAATCTTCCCTGTGAGTTTGATATTCAGGTATTAATCAAAAAGTCTTATATTACTTGATAACGATATGTATACTTGCGTAGTATCCCAATATAAATATATATAAATTAAAAAGTTAAATTTTTATTTTTCTTCAGGATCAAGTTTTTGGTTTTGTTGCAAAATAAAAAAATATAAGTGAAAAATACCATCAGAACTATTTATATACTGTGCATCAGCATTAAGTCAGGATCAATTTTTTGGCGTCGTTGTTGGGGAAGAAAACTAAGTAAATTTCTATTTCTAGAAAGTCTTATTTAAACTTTAAATATTGTATCTTATTTTATATTTTATATTTTATTATAATTTATTTTATGTTAGTGTATGCGTAGTTTAGGTTTTGAAGGACTAGAGCCCTATGATTCTGAATTAGAAAGAACTATTAGAAAATTCAAAAAAACCAAAAAATATAAAAATCTTAAAAAATAAAAAAAAATTACAGAAATGACAAACCAAAATAATCAAATTGTTGAAATTCATCAAGAGTTTAGACCTTTAAGAGATTATGTCAACCCTTTCAAAAACCTACTATAGTGGTTAATTCATTTGAGCTTAAACCTACTATTATCAAAATGGTATCAAATAATCAGTTTGGGGGATCACCAACTGAAGATCCAAATTTACATCTTACAAATTTTCTAGAATTTTGTGCTACATTTAAATACGATGGAGTTTCAGATGTTGACATAAGCCTTATGTTAATTCTATTCTCACTGAGTTATAAAGCTAGGATGTGGTTGAATTCATTAGTACCTGGATCTATCAAAATTTTGGGTGATTTAGCACAAAAATTCCTTGCTAAATTTTTTACACCATAAAAAACTACGAAGCTTAGAAATGATAGTACATCTTTTAATCAGTTTGAAGGGGAATCTATTTATGAAGCATGGGATAAATTTAAAGAACTCTTAAGAAAGTGTTTCCACCATGCTATGCTAGATTGGTTAATAATTCAAACCTTTTATAATGGATTAATTGATTCTCTTAGATCTATTATCGATGTCGTTGTTGGTGGTTCAATGATGTCAAAACCATTTCATGATGCTTATGCTTTAATTCAAGAGATGGCTACCAATAATTTTCAATGGCCTTCTGAGAGGATGAATTCAAAGAAAGTAGTTAATATTCATGAAACTGATTCATTTACTATGTTAGCAAATCAAGTCGCTGCAATTTCAAGGAAGTTAGACCAATTTGGAATGAATTTTCTCAACCAATTTCCATGGTTTAAGAGAATTCATTAGGCCAACTGGTGGATTCTCAAACATCATTAGAGACTTTGAATGCCATAAATAATAAGTAGAGTAGCCCATATTCCAATTATTATAACCCAGGTTGGAAGAACCATCCCAAATTTAACTAGAATAACAATTTGGGTGGTAATAATCAGCAATGGGGGAACAACGAAGTAAACCCATTGGGAAACTGGAACAACCAAGGGAATAATAATTATAGATCTACTTATCCTCCAGGAATCAATAGTAATACACAATTTAAGGATAAGAAGTTTTCTATAGAAGAAGTGATGTTACAAATGGGTAATTAGTTACAAAGTCAAGGAGATGCAATTAGAAATATTGAGAATCAACTTGGGCAAATCGCAAGTTCATTAAGTAATAGATTTCAAGGACCACTTCCTAGTAATACTGAATTAAATCCAAAGGACCATAATAAAGAGTAAGTTAAAGCCGTATAACTTAGAAGTAGAAGAGAGTTGGAAGATAGGGTTCAAAAACAGATTGAAGTAGAGCAAGAAGAAATTGATGAATCAAAAAAGGGCGCTCTAAAAGATTTTGAAAGACCTACTTCTCCACCAATTGGAAAAACCACCACCTCCATTTCCTCTGAAACTTCAACAATCGAAGTTGGATAAGTAATTTTTAAAATTTTTGGAAATATTTAAGAAGCTTATAATTTATATTCTATTTACTAAAGCGTTAGAACAAATGTCAAGCTATGTAAAGTTTATGAATGATATTCTTAATAGAAAAAGGAAGTTTGAAAATAATGAGACTGTTGCACTTAGTGAGGAGTGCAAGTCTATAATTTAGAATAAACTTCCTGAAAAGCATAAAGATCTTGGTAGCTTTACAATTCCATGTACAATGGGAGACATATTTTATAGGAAAGCCTTATGTGATTTAGATGCAAGCATTAACCTTATGTCATTATCAATATTTAAAAGATTGGGATTAGGAGAAATAACCCCTACTACTATAACTCTATAGTTAGCAAATCGTTCAATAACCTATCCTAAAGGAGTTATAGAAGATGTCCTAATGAAAGTGGATCAATTTATCTTTCCTGTTGATTTCATTGTGCTAGATATGGAGGAAGATAAAGAGATACCTATCATTTTGTGGAGACCTTTCATAGACACAAGAAGAACAATGATAGATGTGTAGAAGGGGGAATTAATAATGCACATCAATGATCGAACTGTTACTTTTAATATTTCAAAATCAATGAAATACCCTGTAAAAGGCAAAGATGATGAATGCTATAGAAGGGATGTTATAAGATATCTGAGCGAATGCCATTTCAAGACTACTTATGAAGAAAAATATGAAGAAAAAGATTTGGAATGTGAGCAAGAAGAAAAATTAGATCGATGTGAAGATCTTTTTAAGGAAGATTCAAACTATGTTCAAGAAGTTTTGAAATTTTGGACACGATAAACAAAGATAAATCATTTTGTCCATCTATTAAAAAACCTCCAGAACTTGAGTTGAAATTTCTTCCTGAACATTTAAAATATGTCTTTTTAGGAGATTCTTCCACTTTATCTGTTATAATATCCTCGAAGTTAAAAAAGGAAGAAGTAGAAAAGTTGATGAAAATTCTAAAAAATTTTAAGAAAGCCTTCGGATGAACAATTTTTGATATTAAAGGAATCAGTCCTTCAATTTGTATGCATAGAATTAATCTAAAAGAAAAGTACAAACCCAGGGCTGATCCACAAAGGAGATTAAATCTTGTTATGAAAGAGTTTGTTAAGAAATAATTTTTAAAGTTGTTAGATGCTTAAATTATCTACCCTACTTCAGATAGTGCTCGGGTTAGTCCAATTCACTGTGTTCCTAAGAAAGGAGGAGCAACTGTGAATGAGCATAATGAGTTAATACCTACTAGACAAGTTACAGGGTGGTGAATATGCATTGATTATAGAAAATTAAATCATGCCACTAGGAAAGATCATTTTCCACTACCCTTTCTAGATCAAATGCTGGATATACTAGCTGAGCATAGATGCTTTTGTTTTCTATATCGATATGCCGGTTATCACCAAATTCAAATATCTCCTGAGAATCAAGTGAGAACAACATTTTCCAGTCCTTATGGTAATTTTTCTATTAGGAGAATGCCCTTTGGTTTATGTAATAATCCTGTAAAATTTCAAAGATGTATAATGGAAATTTTTTGTGATTTAATTGCAAAAGGGATTAAAGTTTTTATGGATGAATTTTCAATGTTTTGAACTTCATTTAACTCATATTTAGAACATTTATTTAAAGTTTCTAAGCGCTGTGAAGAAACTAATTTAGTACTTAACTTGGAAAAAGCCATATTATGATAGTAGGAGGAATTGTATTAGGTCATCAAATAACAGAAAATGGTATAGAAGTAGATCTTGCTAAAATTCAAGTGATCGCTGGTATACCTTATCCCACAAATGTAATGGATGATAAGAGTTTTTTAGGACATGTTGGATTCTACAGGCGATATATTAACGACTTTTATAAGATTGCTAAGCCTTTATGCCATTTACTAGGGAAAGATGCAATTTTCAATTTTGATGATGAATGTCTAAATGCTTTTAAATTATTAAAAGAAAAATTAATCATTGCACCAATTATAGTTTCACCAAATTGGTAAAAACCTTTTGAACTTATGTGTGATGCAAGTGATTATGCTATTGGAGCTGTCTTAAGACAAAGATATGATAAAATTTTCAAAGTTATTTATTGTGCTAGTAAGACTCTTAATGAAACTCAAATTAATTTTAGAACAACTGAAAAAGAGTTATTAGCAATAGTATATGCCTTTGATAAATTTAGATCATATTTGATTGGAACTCATTGTATAGTGCATACAGATCATTCTATTATTATGTACTTAATGAAAAAGAAGGATACTAAACCGAGACTTATAAGATGAATTCTTCTTTTACAAGAATTTGATTTTGAAATAGTAGATCAGAAGGGAATCAAATTGCTGATCATCTGTCTAGGTTTGAATTAGAAAACCCACTCTGTTTTGAAAAGTAAATTAATGAACATTTTCTAGATGAAAAAATTTTCACTGTAAATGAGTGGAGTGTTCCGTGGTATGCTGACATTGTGATATATATTTTTAGTGATCTTAAACCCTATGGAATGACATACCAACACATGAGGAAATTTATTTATGAAGCTAATACTTATTTTTGGGATGACCCATAATTATATAAATAAGGAAAGGATCTGATCATTTAAAGATGTGTACCATTAGAAGAAACTTATGAGATTATCCAAAAATGTCATAATTCTTATTTTAGAGGACATTTTGGTGTTGATAAAACAACATACAAAATTCTACAATCTGGTTTTTATTAGCTTACAATTTTTAATGATGTTAATGCTTATATTAAAACTTGTGATAGATGTCAAAGAGTAGGCAATATTTCTAGAAGAAATGAGATGCCCCTCAATTATATGCTAGAATTTGAAATATTTGATGTTTGGGGATTAGATTTCATTGGACCATTTATACCAACTTTCAAAAATTTACATGTTCTATTAGCAGTGGACTATGTATCCAAATGAATAGAAGTTGTTTCTTTACCTTGATGTGATGCTCAAAGTGTTGCAAAATTTTTGAAAATGAACATATTTTGTAGATTTGGGATGCCATATAAATCAAAGGATTTCTACTGCTTATCGTCCTCAAACAAATTTTTTGACTGAATTATCCAATTAGGAAATTAAAAGAATTATGGAAAAATCAATAAATCCAATAAAAATGGATTGTTCAATCAAACTTGACTATGCTTTGTGGGTTTATAGGACTGTATATATAACTCCTATAGGAATGTCCCCATATAGGATAATATTTGGGAAATCTTGTCACTTACCGGTTGACCTTGAGCATAAAGCATATTGGGCTATTAAAGAGTTCAATTATAATTTAAAAGATGCTGGTGAGAAAAGATTGTTACAATTAAATGAGCTTGAAGAGATAAGGAATGAATCTTATGAGAGTGCTAAGATTTATAAAGAAAAGATGAAAATGTGGCTTGATCAAAAGATTCTTACTAAAAATTTTCAGCCAGGGCAACAAGTTTTGCTATATAATGCAAGGTTAAGATTATTTCTAGGCAAACTTAAGTCCAGGTGGATGGACCCATTTGTTGTGATAAAAGTTTATCCTTATGGAGCTGTGGATATTAAAAATCCTAATTCTGAGAAAATTTTTTAACTAAATGGACATAGACTAAAGCCTTATTATATAGGGGATGGGCATAAATACAATGATGGAATGGCATTGGGTCAACCAGAATTAGCACTGGTTACGTCAGGCTGACGACGTAAAATCAAGCGCTTTGTTGGAGGCAAACCATAGTTATAAGTGTGTTTTTTCTTTGATTGTTGTTTTGAGTCTAATTAAGAAATTTAGGGTTGTATTTTTAAGTTTATTATGTGCTATTAATGTTTTTTAGACTTTATTTAGTGAGCTAGACATGTTAGAATGAACATTTGGACGTTAAGTTGACTTGTGCAAAAGTGTGCACTAACTCTTAAACACCAGATCTGGCGCTTAAACAACAATTTAATCACATGTGCAAATTTCAATTTCTAGAAGGTGTAACTGCAATTAGTTGGAATAAATGTTTCTTGGCAGTTTTTAGTCGTGCCTAGAAGTTATGAGGGGGAATTAGGCCTACAAATAGAAGGGTTTTGTGAAGGAATTTCACCTCGAATTATTTTTAACCCTAAAAGTCTAAGAAAGAAAATGATTTAGAGCAAATTTCTTCATGGGAGATGGATTTGAAGAAGAAGGAAGAAACCTTGAGGAAGAAGTTCATTAGTCAAAGTGCACAGGAGATGTATAACAGTTTCTTAGCCATTAGTATTGAAGGGATATTAGAAACGATCAACCAGAAGGATACTATTATATCTATATTAGAGATCAAGGTGCTTGAATTGCATGCTCATTGAGAACATATTGGGTGGCAACTTAAGATGCAATTCAACCATACCAGTTATGTAGAGGATGTAGATAAGGTTATGTTCCTTAAGCAAAAGTGGATCGAAGATGATAATATTAGAGCTCGTCACGACCGTCCGTTTTATCAACGGAGATACTACTGAGATATAAGAATTAGTTCCTTCTAATGAAGAGTGGCATTAAGTTAAGCGTTAGGAATTGTGTGTCTGGAGTCATGTTTTTAATTGTGTTAGTGTTTATGTCTTGTGTTTAGTGTTTGTGTCACTTATGTGTTTAATTAAAAATGTGTGTTAAGTGTTTTGTACTTAGGAAGATTTTCTCATCCAAGACTATTTGGAGACAGAACTTAGTGTTAAATGGGTTTATACTTGTTTGTGAATTAATATAAGTTTATCTTTGTGATAATTTGTGTTATTTTTAGCCTCAAATTGAATTACTTATTATGGAGATTTTTGAGTGAGAAGGGAGTTATAGGAAGTAAATATAGTCATTTAAGTGCTATGAGACCATTAAGGGATGGTTTACTTAGGTTAATAGTGCATTTTACTTTAAATTAAAATTTTCAAAAATTTCGCACTAACGCCTAAGCGCCACATCTCGCGCTTAAGCACGAGCCACCCCTAGAGGCAGGCGCCTAAGAGCCACATACCTGCGCTAATGCGCCGGTTCATGAAAATCGATTCACGATACATATACTTGCATAGTATCCCATTATAAATATATATAAATTAAAAAGTTAAATTCTTATTTTTCTTCAGGATCAAGTTTTTGGTTTTGTTGCAAAATAAAAAAATATAAGTGAAAAGTACCATCAGAACTACTGTTATACTGTGCATAAACATTGAGTCGGGATCAGTTTTCATCCTCAAACAAGTGGTTTTGCTGAATTATCCAATCATGAAATTAAAAGAATTATGAAAAAAATTGTGAATCCAGCAAAAATGGATAGTTTAGTCAAACTTGACTATGCTTTATGGGCTTATAGGACTGCATACAAAACTCTTATAGGAATTTCCCCATATAGGTTAATATTTAGGAAAGTTTGTCACTTACCAGTTGAACTTGAGAATAAAGCATATGGGGTGATTAAAGAGTTCAATTATAATTTGAAAGATGCTGGTGAGAAAAGATTATAATAATTAAATGAGCTTGAAGAGATAAGGAATGAATCATACGAGAGTGCTAAGATTTACAAAGAAAAGATAAAGATGTTGCATGATCGAAGGATTCTTGCTAAAAATTTCCTACTAGGGCAACAAGTTTTGTTATATAATGCAAGGATAAGATTATTTCCAAGAAAACTTAAGTCCATGTTGATTGGTCCATTGTTGTGATAAAAGTTTATCTTTCTGGAGCTGTGGATATCAAAGATCCTAAAACTGAGAAAGAATTTAAAGTGAATGGTCATATACTGAAACCTTATTAAGTAGTGGATCAACATAAATTTAACAATCAAATGATGTTGGGTCAACCAGAATAAGCAATGGTTATGTCTGACAGACGACGTTAAACCATGCGCTTTGTGGGAGGCAACCCATAGTTATTAGTGTGTTTTGTTTTGATTGTTGTTTGTGTGTGATTAAGAAAATTTGGGGTAGTATCTTTAAGAATATTATGTGTTAGTATTGAGCTTAAGACTATTTAGTAATCTAGACATGCTAAAATGAGAATTTGGACGTTAAGTTGACAGGTACAAAATTTAGCGCTGGCGCTTAAGCACCAATATTCAGCGCTTAAGGATGGGAGTTAAGAACTATGTGTGAAATTCAGATTCTAGAAGGTTTAATCACCAATTGGTTGACTAAAATGTGCCAAGGGGGTTTTAGGACATGACTAGGAGTTATAAGAGGGATTTAGGCCTATAAATAGAAGGTTTTGTGAAGGAATTTCACCACAGATCATTTCTAGCCCTATAAGTCTAAAAGAGAGATATTTTGAGAAGATGACTTCATGGGAGATGGATTTGAAGAAGAAGGAAGAGACCATAAGGAAGAGATTCATTAGTCATAGTGCATAAAAGATGTATAACTATTTCTTAGCTGTTAGTATTGAAGGAATATCAGAAAAGATCAACAAAATTGAGACTATCATGGCTTTACTTGAGACAAAGTTAATTGAGATTCATGCACATCTAAAGCATATTGGATGTCAATTGAAATGGAATTTAGCCCTACTAGTTATATATGAGAAGTGGATAAGGAGATGTATCTTAAGAAGAAATGGATAGAAGAAGATAGTATCAGGGCTCGTCACCACATCCCGTTTTACAACCTTTATATTTTGATTTCCCCTAGAGAGACTAATGAAAGACCGGAGTTTTTCCCAACAAATGAAGAATATAATTAAATTCTATGTTAAATTTTATTTGTTAAGAGTCGTTATTTAATGTATTAAGAGATAAATACTATTTTTAGAGTTTATGTTAGTTTGTTTAGTGTTTGTATTTAGAAGATTTTCTCATCCGAGACTATTTGGAGTGAGATTTAAGTGTTATGTGTACTTCTAATAGTTTGTAAATGAATGTATATGTTTGTTTGTGTGAAAAGTTTGTGTTATTTTAGCCTCGAATCAAACAAGTTATATTGGAGAATTTTGAGAAAGAAGAGAGTTAAAGGAGAGAAAAATAGTCATCTAAGTGTTATAAAACTATTTAGGGGTGGTATACTTAGGCTAATAGTGCATTTTATTTAAGTTCAAAAATATCAAAAATCATGCACTAATGCCTAAGCGCTATATTCTCACACTTATGCATGATGTAACCTGAATGGCAGGTGCCTAAGTGCCACTAATCCGCACATAAGCACCGGTTCACGAGAACTAGTTCGGGAATGGTTAAAAGTGAAAAATAAACCCAAAAATTGCCATTTTTACTCTCGCCGTCACCTTCAACCTCTCGAGTTTGTGATTTGGAAGTCTTGGGCAAGCCATTTTGTGGAAATTTCTTGGTGGAATTGAGTGAAATTTGCTAGATTTGGATTTCTTTAGGTAAGAGCTTCACTTCTATGTAAAAATTTGGATTTTCACCATGTATTTTGAGTGCATTTAGAAGAACCCAAAAATCACTATTCATGGTGAAAAATGAAAAAGCATCTATGAAAATTTCATAGAAAGTGTTGTTTATGCTTCTAGATGTTGAGTTTAGTATATTAGAGTTGATTTTTGAAGTTATTGTGGAATTTTATGAAATTTGTAGAATTACACCAAGAATGAAGAGGAGTAAAGGAAAAAGCCCCTTTGATTCGAGCAAGTTTTTGAGCTCGAAAGCTCAAGAAAGGTATAGTGATGCTCTGCAATCACAAAAAAATATTAAGTAGTGATGTTTCAAAAATCCAGGTGGATCCGTAGAAGATATGATCATTCACTGACAATGGGAACGATTTTGCTATTTTTTCTGTTGTAGCTGTAAGTTCTATAGCCAGGAAGTTTTTTGCAAAACTACATGAGGCTAAAGATGATCGAGTCATGGTTAGAGGAAAATTGGTACCCTTTTCACCGGAGGTGATCAATAAGTTTTACCATCTACCAGCTAATACTTTGTGTTTTTATGCAAACTATAGTCCTACTGAGACAGAGCTTAAAGAGATTATTTCCTATTTGATTATTGGAAGAGTTCTCTGAAAAATCACAAATAAGAGGAGATTTAACTTTTCCACATCGAAGTAAAGTGTACCTTCGAATTCATGGTACTATTTTATTTCAGCTCGCCTATTACCGACAAATCATCTCACTGAAGTTACCACAGAGAGAGCAACATTGAACTATTACATTCAGAAAGGGAAGCTCATCAATATTAGAGCTTTAATTTATCAGACTATCATCGGTTCTACCACTGTCGTTACTATTTTAGGTTTAGGATTTGTTTCCTTAATCTTTTCTTTATGGGAGTAGGCTGGAGTGAGATATGATAGCTGGGAGGAAGTATTATTGCTTCTAAAGCCAATTACAAGTGTGAATGTGAAGTCATAATCAAAGCCTTCTATTTTTGGCTGGAGAGGAGGGTTTTCAAGGAGTTATGGAATGGCAACGTCTGCTGCTTCTACCTCTACTGCATCTACCTCTAGACCATCTACTTTGCGAGCTTCTACTTCTAGAGGTGAGTCTACTAAAACTCAAAATCAATTACTGCAGAGGATGATGGACAATATCAACTATACCTCAGATAAGGTACAAAATTTAGAAAGCTTTGTAGGTCATATTGATGGGTATAATAGAAGGAAAAGTGATTATGAGGAGAAATTTCATTCATCTCTGGAAAACTTCATTAGGGGCAACCAAGGAGTGCAATTTCCTTCATATTCTATATACCCTGATTATGAGTCTGCATATGTCTAAAATAGTGGTGATTCTGATGAAGAGGAGGAGGACTGATTTATTTTTTTGTTTGTAATATGTGATGGACTATATAAGTTCAGACTTGCTACATTTGCATTGGTGTACTTGTTTAGACCTTGTGATGTGTGAGACTTTTATTTTATTTAATTGTTACTATGATGTTGTGTTTTATTAGTATTTTGTTTTAAATTCTAGAGTAGTAATTTTTGTTGTGTGTTGATTATTTTGTTATAGTTAGTTAGGATTGAACTTATTTCTATGTCTTGTGAAAAAATGAAAATCTTACTAACTTTAGTTTTAAATTTTAAACTCAAAAAATTGTTATCCTGTATTTTTCTTTTATCTTGTTAATGCGTTTGATTTTATGTTGACAAAAGAAATCAAAGTTAGTGTGTTAGTTTGTTTTTATGTTTGTACCCTCTACTTAGAAGTCTATCAAATCTCTACATATTGAATTGAAATGAAAATGATAAAAAAAATTGATCAATAATTAGTTTTACTCGTGTTTTTAGTTTTATACTTGTATAATTAGGGTATAAAATTTTTTGTAAGCATGTTATCTCAATTTTCATTCCTGCTTTTATATATATATATATATATATATATATATATATATATATATATATATATATATATATGCTACTAAAATGTTTAATCTTGTTAAAAATTTAAGTTCGGGGGGATGAAAAATATTTTCAAAACTTAAATTTTATTTGTTCTCAAATGTGCTACAAGTGAATTTGATTTGAAAAGATAAATGATCATGTATAAGATGTTATATTAGGGATGTAAAATTTGATTTTAGAAATGAGTAAGAAAATTTAGTTAAATGAGGGGAAATTGATTTTAGAAAAACTTTCAAATAATTTTTTTTTGTGTAGAAAATGTTAAATATAGTGTAACTATCTTAAGTAAGAAAAATTATATTTTTGAAAAATTTAGAAATTTAGACTTTTATTTTTAATACTTAAATGTCTTTTATTAAAGAAAATTTTCAAAACTATTATTATATTTTTAAGTAAAAGATTTCTATCAGGACTTTGCTTTAGGAAATGAGAAGTGGAATTCAAAACCATTAAAGGTCTATCTAGATATAGTAATCCTTGCCTGAAAAAGAAAAAGAAAAATAAAAAGAAAAAGAATAAGGGAGAAGAAGCTTGAGGATTAGTGCCTAATAAAAAATTTGTTCCAAATTTGATCTTTTTAAAGTATAGTACTTGAGAAACTCTTAAGCTTAGGGATATAATAAGGTAAGTAAATTTTTTTTAAATAAAAAATTTTAAGTGAAGATAATAAAAGGTCTATATTCTAAATTTGGAAAATCTTCAATATTTTTGAATTAGATTGGAACTCATATTTTCATATTTCTTAACATTAAAAATTTCTAAACATTAAGTTAGTCTCATTTACTAAATATCTTTTCAAAATTAGATTACTATATTTCTAAATCAAAATTTTAGTAACTCCTAAAGAAACTCATATACATATCATACTTATTTGGTTTTTAAAGATTGAAGTGTCACTTGAGGATAAGTAACATTTTATGTTTAGGGGATTTTTATACATATAAAATGTATAATATTTTTAGACAC
This sequence comes from Phalaenopsis aphrodite, assembly GCA_003013225.1. Taxonomy (NCBI): domain Eukaryota; kingdom Viridiplantae; phylum Streptophyta; class Magnoliopsida; order Asparagales; family Orchidaceae; genus Phalaenopsis; species Phalaenopsis aphrodite. The sequence continues at coordinate 1,201,288 of NEWO01000088.1, read as the reverse complement.
ATTTTTATACCTATTTTTTAGATATTGTGCTTTAATGGAAGGTATTTGTGTGTTTTTCCTTCAGGTACAAGAAAAAAGGTGAAAAATGCTAAAAGAAGTGAAAAAGGATCAAATTAGGAGGAAAAAAATAGGAAAATTGTGCTAAATTATTTTGACGTCTAAGCATCAGATCCAACGCTTAAGCACCGGTGAAACAAAAAAGGCCGTGCCTAAGCTCTAGAGACCCTGTGCTTAAGGACCAGAGGCGATTATTTGACGGTTTACTTGATTTTACCAAATTGTGAAGGGACATTTGAGGCACCCATTGGCTAAAGAAGGTGGTTATGACCACTATAAATGAAATTATGATTAAAGTACTTTTGAAAGGAGGCATCCTTTGGAGAATACATCAAATTGGGACACACTTTGACGAGTTATCAAGGTACCTCTTGGAGATTTGTAAAAGAGGGAAGTTGAGAATTTTTGAAGTGTGCTTGAATGTTCTGAAAAGTACTGGAAATGTGGAATTTGGAGAGATGGTATTGGAGAGAATTTCAGGCACCACAAATTTACTTTATCCTTTTTGTTTTTAGTTTTCTTTTGAGAGTCAAGAGTTTTGAAAATTAGAAGAGATTCAAAGGAACTTCAAAAGTTTGGTGGAGGATTTGAGATAAGTTTTTATCTTTTGTTTTAAACTACTTTTAGTTTTAAACGAGACTTCTTATTGATTTGACAATGATTTCTACATTTAAACTAAAATGTGGTTTTTTTTTCTCCATGGATTTTGATTAGTTTTCTTTATTTGTCTCCTTAAATTGGTAAGTAATTAAAGTGTTGGATGAAAGTTGTGGAGAGTATTGATCTTTCATGTTGGCAGAAGTTCTAATGATTTAAATCCATGTACTTCATTTACTTCTTGATTTGGCTAATCTAGATGATAAAATTTGTTGTGAGAATATATAAGAAATAGGCTGGTATTTTCTCAGTCAATAATTGGAAAGAATCACATGAGGTTATATGAATGAGAATGTAATTCATATGATTTAGTAAAAATAATTAGGGAAATAATCTTTGAAGGGTGTAGAGTTTGAGGACTTTAAAGTGACAGGTTAAAGCCCCCAACTTGGTTTATTGTCTTAGGTTCTGATACGAGATGTTAAACCCAGGTGGAGGGAATCAAGGGAACTCTAGAGTGAGAGCTAGTATCTTTTTTGCCTAGCCGGTCTTTAGAACTATTCAAACTTTAAATTAACCAATGTTCTTTATAACATCTCTAGTAAGGGTAAAGAATATTAAAGCTCCTATTTGACACAACAAATTTTGCATACTTCCACAGTAGACTTCTTATACTTATTACTGATTCATGATAAGGAGAAAGATATTTTTATATCAAGTAATTTTCTTTACATAAACTCAAGTTATCTTTTAAAGTTTCTATTATTTTTTCAACAAATCAAAAATACCAAAATGAATTAAATTTTACCTACTGTGAAAATATCAAAAGTTTTAGTAATTGTCTTTTTGTTGATCATTTTGCATATTGATTATTTTTCTTGTAGGTTTGATATTCATGTCTTACTAAAAAATTCCTATATTACTCGATAAAGATATGTATACTTGCATAGTATCTCAATATATATATATATATATATATATATATATATATATATATATATATATATAAATTAAAAAGTTAAATTCTTATTTTCTCCAGGATCAAGTTTTTGGTTCTGTTGCAAAATAAGGAAACATAAGTGAAAAATTTCATCAAAGACATTGTTATATTGTTGTATATAATAAGTAAGTCGAGATCAGTTCACCCCTAAAGTGTCTTACTATGGAATTTTCAAACTTAATATCATGTTGAACTCTCTTCCGTTGATATTCATCATTATATGCATCTCTTGCTCCTATTTCTCCCAACTGAGATTGAATATTTACTATATCCATCTATTACTTCATCAGTTGGTTCATAATACCTTCAGGCACTGTAGATATAGAAGTAGATGCCTCTGCAGGAGATGTAGAGGGCATTCCCTTCTTCCACTTCTTGACTCAACAAATGATTCTACTCTCTAAATCTTGTCTCTCAATCGGATTTTGTGGCTGCAATCTCTCTTCATTTATATGTAATTGTACTTCTGATTGTTCACATAGAGTTAAAATTAAGGCAGGGTATCCTAATCCTCTAGCTGTAGAACTACCAGCTATACTCCAAGCATGCTGAACTTAACCAAATGATTTGTTGGCAATAGTCTGACAGAAATTTATTGCCTTCATGTTCTAAATGTAATAGTTGAGTACAACTCTATTTTTAGTACCATCAGCCAAATGATTTGTTGGCAACAGTCTGACAGAAATGAAGCGGTGCCATATTTTTAACTGAAGAGTTAACATGGAAGCAAGGAATTTAACTATCTTATTATTATTAATCTTCCATTCCCCTCTTCGATCAGTAAAAAATGAATCACTTCCTCCAGTGATGAATTAGTTATTACAAATGCAGTGTACTCATCATGATATTCGTTTCTAATCTCATAAAATGTATTGATCCTTTTTTTGGCATAAAACTTAACTAGCTTACCTCTGACCAAGATGTTATCAACAACAGTGAATCTCAGGTTTGCATAGAACTACTGAACCATCGGAACAATTGCTATGGAAGTGAAGTAGCAGAATCTTTCCAAATTCCTGGCAAGAATCAGTCTGTCGACCTTGCCACCCGGGTTTGCAAATGCCCATTCTTGGATCATTCTTTTTGTCTCCATCTAAGTATTGTAACTATGCTAGGATTAGAAACTTACAAATCTTAGTGCATCGAAGTCCTCGGATGACCATCCTCTTATAACTCAGGGAGCCATTTAAAAATTCTATTAAAATTCAAATATAGTCCAAATAAATTACTAAATAAAAAATCTAACTCCTCAAGCAAGGTTATTTGGTAAGAAACTTTTCACCATGATTTTTCTTCATACATTTTTATAAAAAATCCCAATTTTTAGATCTCGCATAATCCATGGTGAAAATCATAAAATTCTAAGTTAAAGTGAAGCTCTTACCAAGAGAAGATGAAATCTATAGCTTTTAGCCTCCGGATCCTTCTCTTTCTTCCATAATATGATGCCCTACACCTAGCTCTTGAGGTAGAAGATGACTCAAGTAGCAAAAATGGAGTTTTTTTGTGTGATTTCACAGTTTTCTAGGTAATATAGCGTGTTTGGACCTTTGGCGCATCATGCGCCAGAGCTCAAATTTTCCAAATTTAAGTATATGTGGAAATCTACACCGTACTAATTTACGTCAACCTTTATTTGACTCAAATAAACCTTTCTAAGCATATATAAACATCACACTAAAATATAAATTTCACAAACAATACAAAACTCAACATTATTATATAAAATACGTGATATTACAAACTAACATTTTTCGGGCCAACAAACATCAAATTCAGTGTTCTAAAGCAAGCCAACATCCTAACACTGAAATCTAAACATCAAAATTCAAAACATAAACATCGATAGTGTTCATTATAAGGAAATGAAATCCAACACAACAAACTAAAACAAGTAGCACTGCACAAAACATTTTGTGCCTAAATTAAGATAAAAAAATCATCTTCGCTATCGTCCTCCTGGATATCTCCCATTGATTGATACTTCGCATACAGGTTGTAGAAGGGTCAAAATGGAAATATATTAGTTTAATTTTCCTCCTCAATCCAAGCATGTTTCTTGAACATACGTACCAATCCATCTTCTATAAGCCCTGTATGTTCAAATTGTTCCTTCAGTCTCCAATCCATATGATCCACCATTTCAATAATATTCCCAATCACGTGCATGAGATTCTGCACATCTTTTTCTATCTTCTTGATCCTCATTGAAAGTGCACTCGAGTTGTAGTAAGGCTGAACAAGTGATGAATTCTGAGATCCTTGATCCATTAGTACATTCATATCGGTTTCACTCCTATTCTAATACAGTTGCAGCAGATTCTGGATCCATCTACATCTAGAAAGTAGCACTTTTTTCCAACATTGATAAGGTACTTGTGATTGACTGCAAAGTAGGAATATAGTGGATTGATGTCCCAACCCAGTTCCAACTCAATTCACAATCAAACCCAAAACTGATTTACAATAATAGCTCCAACATCAACAGTTTTTCGATTTAAATACAGTACTTCATATGGCACCCTCCTTAGAGGCCTTACTGATTTTCATGGTAGGCAGTAATTTTGATGCAATAAAAAGTTCCATGCTTTTCAAACTGGATTTAAAAAAAAAATTACATTTCCATCATCTCTGGTCTCCCAATTTGCATCTTCATCCATAAGGTAGCGGTAAAGTTCATTCATATTCTCTCTTGTAGGGGTAAACTTTTCATAATGGCAGATAGACACATTTTCAATCATAAACATCTTGTTTACTTTTGAAGGAGTGAACTACACAAACCTACCTCACACGTAAATCATTCATTGGGTGATCCCATTAATATTTGCATATAATTCTTTTACTATAAGAACAACAACAACAGCAGTAGTGTGGAAAGAACTTCCCAATGCCTCTGCACAATAGTTTCTTATACTCTTGTATTTGCTATGTTGAATCCTCGATTCACAAATCCCCTTTCTTTGATGAGCCACTTAATCACTAGAACTTGATAATGTAATTTCTATGCAATGAAATTGACAAACTTTCTCCGGTTGAAAATTCCAAATATAGCAAATTTTTAGTGTGGGAAGCCATAAGAATTGAGAAGTGGTTGCTCTTCCCTCGTTTTCCCCCCTAAAATATGATTTGGAGTCAGTTTTTAGGAGTTATATGGAGAAAAAACTGTCAAAAACCACCAAAAATTGCCATTTGACATGTCTTAAATATTTTCAGACCTGTGGCGCATCATGTGCCGATCTAGCGCATCATGTGTCAACTCTCTGGAAAGTGGCGCATCATGCGCCAGTTCCAAATCTTTTGCCATTTTGATTTTGATCCAATAAATTCTAAAATTTTTCATAAAATTAGACAAATAAAGATGTTTCTAAATATTTTACAAAATACAAGGACTACATAAAGACCTTAACATAAATATACATGAAATATTTCAAACAAAACAAACTCAAAATCATTCTAAACAATAATATAAAAGGGCTGCCTCCCACAAAGTGCTTGGTTTAATATCGTCAGCCCGACATTCGTAGTCTTAATATGGGTGACCCAACATTACCATCTCTTTAAAAGCAAGTCTATGACCATCAAAATATGATTTTAATCTATGCGCATTCACTTAAAATATTTTTCCAGCTTTGGGTCTTCAATATTAACTGCCTTATAGGAATAAACTTTTTTAACTCTAAATGGCATTTTCCACCTTGACTTCGACTTTTCAGGATATAGTTTCATAATTGTATTGTATAATAAAACTTCCTATCCACGTTTAAATTCTCTTTTTATTATCTTTTGATCATGCCATTTTTTCATCTTTTTTTTATAAATCCTCGCATTAACGTAAGATTCATTCCTAATTTCCTCAAGCTCATTCAATTGCAATAAACTTTTCTCACTACGTTCTTTAAAATTGAAATTGAATTCTTTTATAGCTCAATAAGCTTTATGCTCTAATTCAACTGACAAGTGACAAGTCTTCTCAAAAGTTAATCTATAAGGGGACATTCCTATAGGTGTCTTTTAGGCTGTCCTATATGCTCATAATGCAATATCTAATTTAGTAGACCAGTCTATTTTACTAGAATTAACACTCTTTTCAAAAATTCTCATAATTTCATGATTATATACTTTTGCTAAATCACTAATCTGGGGATGATAAGTAGTTACAATTTTATGCATTATGTTATATTTTTCCACCTATCTTGAAACTGTTACAATTCTAAAATGAGATTCTCTATCAGTAATGATAACTCTTGGCATTCCATATCTTGTAAAAATATTTTTAACTAAAAACTTTTGAAACACTCCGAGCATCACATCGAGGTAAAGTGATTGCTTCAATCCATTTTGAAACATAATCCACTGCAATCATTATGTGTATATTTCTGAATGAGAGTATAAATGGTCCCATAAAATCCAATCCTTTGCATAAAAAATTTCAATTTCCAAATTAAAATTTAGAAGCATTTCATTTCTTCTTGAAATATTACCTACTCTTTGACACTGATCACATGTTTTGATATGTATATTCAGATCTCTAAATAGATTAGGCCAAAAAAATCTAGATTATAAACTTTTATGAACAGTTCTATCATTCCCAAAATATCCTCCAAATTCAGAATCATGCCAAATCATGGCATTTTTAAATAATGTCTTGATTTTCCTTATAAGGCACACATCGTCTCATCATTAAATATTTACATTGCTTTTATAAATAAGGAACATAAAAAAAAGATTTTGCATCATGAATGAATTTTTTTCCTACTCTTTTGTTAATCCATATGCTAAAATACCATTAACAATATAATTTACAATATCAGCATACCAAGGTATTTTCCATCCTTTTACAACATAAAGTCGTTCATCATAAAAAGTTTCATTAATCTCCTTTTCCATATCCAATATTTCTTCTTGTTCTAGCCTCAATAGCTGATAAGTAATTTCATCATCAATCCCTTTTTTATTGATTGCTACAAAATAAAACTCTTGCATCAGAAGTGCCCATCTAATTAATCTTGGTTTAGCATCTTTTATTTGCATCAAATATTTAATAGCCAAATGGTCAGTATGCACAACACATTTAGCTTCAATCAGATATGATCTAAACTTGTCAAAATCATACACAATAGCTAATAACTCTCTTTCAGTGGTGGTGTAATTAATTTGAGCATCATTAAGAGTCTCACTAGCATACTATTTAACTTTAAAAATATTATCAAATCTCTACCCTAAAATAGCTCCAATTTCATAATCACTAGCTTCAAACATTAATTCAAACAGTTTCTCCCAATAAGGTGAAACAATTACAAAAGTAGTGATCAATTTTTCCTTTAAAGTTTCAAATGCTTTAAGTCAATCTTGATTAAAGTCAAATTTTGTATCTTTCTCCAGAAGTTGGCATAAAGGTTTAGTAATTTTTTAAAAATCTTTAATATATCTCGTGTAAAATCCAGTATGTTCTAAAAAGCTCCTAACTCCTCTTACTATGCTAAGTGGAGGTAGGTTTGATACAACCTGTATTTTTATAATTTACTTCAATGTCACTTTTGAAATTTAATTTCCAAGCACAATTCCTCCTGAAACCATAAATTGAAAATTTTCCTATTTCAATACAAGATTTGTCTTTTTACAACGTTCCAAAACTTTTCCTAAATGATTCAGGTATATTTTGAATGATGTTCCAATTACAGAAAAATCATCCATAAAGACTTCAATCTCTTTTTCAATTAAATCACTAAAAATTCACATCATACATCTTTGAAATATTTCAGGTGCATTACATAATCCAAAAGGCATTCACCCAAAAGCAAATGTTCCATAAGGACTAGTAAATGTGGTTTTCTCTTGATCCTCTGGAACAATATGTATTCGATCATAGGTATATCCATCTAGAAAACAAAAATAGTTATGCTTAGCTAATTTATCCAACATATGGTCCAAAAAGGAAAAAGGAAAATGATCCTTCCTGGTGGCAGAATTTAATTTTTTGTAATCTATGCAGATTCGTCAACCAATGACTTGTCCTGTTGATATCAATTCATTATGCTCATTTATCACTATAGTCACACCTCCTTTCTTTAGAACATAGTGAATTGGACTAACCCAAGAACTTTATGAAATAAGATATATTATTCCAGCATCTAACCATTTTAAAATTTCTTTCTTCACTACTTCTTTCATCATAAGATTTAATCTCCTTTGAGGATCAACTCTTGCTTTATGTTGATCTTCTAATAAGATTCTATGCATACAAATTGAAAGACTAATTCCTTTAATATCAGCTAATTTCCATCCCAAGGCTTTCTTATTTTTTTTTAAATTTCTAACAACTGTCGTTCTTACATATTAATTAATTATGAGGATAGTATAATAGGTAATATATTAAATCTCCTAAAAATGCATTCTTCAAATGTGTAGGAAGTATTTTCAGTTCTATTTCAAGGGTATTTCTCAATAAATAAAATCAAATATTTATTACTTTCTGTAGGATCTAGCATTTCAAATTTTTCCTGAACATAATCCATATCTTCTTTTCTCACTTACATAGATTCATCTTGAATTTTATCCTCATCTTGATATTCCATATATTTCTTTTTAAATTCTTTTTCAAAGGTTTTCTTGAATTATTCATGGCTTAAATATTCATTAATATCCATTCTGAAGCATTCAATATCTTGCTCTTTTGCAAGGTATCCCATTGATTTTTCAATATTAAATGTAAGCTCTTAATGCCGAACTCTCATAGTTAGTTCTCTTTTATGCACATCTACCAAACCTCTTCTAGTGGCTAGGAATGGTCTTCCTAAAATGATAGGAATTTCCTTATCTTTCTCCATCTCTAATATAATAAAGTCCATAAAAAAGATAAATTTATCAAATTTTACCAAAACATATTCTATAACTCCCTTAGGATATGTAATCGAACGATCAACTAACAAAAGAGTTACCATTGTAGGTGAAATATCACCTAAGTCCAACCTTCTAAAAATTGATAATTGCATAAGATTACTACTTGCTTCTAAATCACATAAAGCTTTTCCATAAAAACATTCGCCAATAGCATAAGGAATTGTAAAACTTTTAGGATCTTTAATTCCATAAAATCATTCACCAGTAGCATAACGATACACTTTCAGGAAACTTTTCTGAATTATAGCGCCACAATTTTCATTGAGTGCAACAGTCTAATTATCTACAAAATTCCTTTTCTTATTAAATATATCCTTCATGAACTTCACATAGCTTGACATTTGTTCCAAAGCTTCAACAAATGGAATGTTTATCGTTAATTTCCTCAAAATTTCTAAAAATTTTGAAAATTGATTATCTATATGTTTCTGCTTCAATCTCTGAGGAAATGGAGGCAGTAGTCTTTCTAGAGTGATTTTCATTGGCTTAATAGGATTTTCTGACTCAAAATGCAAATATTCACCAGATTTTTCATTTTCCACCTCACCTTTTTCTACTTCAACTTTTTGTTGAACTTTATTCTCTAAATCTTTTCCATTTCTCAATTAAATAGCTTTAATTTGCTCATTGTTTGATCTTCAGGATTTACTTCAACATTACTAGGCAATGTTCTTAGAGGTCTATTGCTAATTGCAGTAGAAATACATCACAAATGATTTTCAATGTTTTTTATAACAGCTCCTTGACTTTATAATTGACTACCCATCTGCAATATCAATTCTTCCATTGATAACTTATTCTTCGTAGTCTAGAAATTATTAAAGCCTGGGGGTAATAAGGTTTATATGCTTAGCTCCCTTATATGCTCAGTAATTCCACAATGTTGTTTCCGCATTACAGATTTGTAGCAATAAAATTATTGTTGCTCCAACTAAAATTTAGATGATTCTTCCAACCAGGATAATAATAATTAGCATAAGGATTATTAGAACAATTATTTATTTCATTTAAAGTCTCATATAAAGATTGAGATTCTATCATTTGTCCCAATGAGTTTTCCTCAAGCACAGGTGATGTCTAAGAATAATTCATTATGTATTGATCTATCTTTTTCATATAATAGCTATTTGGGCAACTAACATAGATATTGCTTCAGAATCATGAAAACTAGCTACTCTTTTTAGAATTATGCTTTCAGAGGGCCATTAAAAAGTATTAGTAGCCATCTCTTCAATTAAAGAATATGCTTCATTGAATGGTTTTCACACCAATGATCTACCAGCAGTAGTGTCAATTATTGATATAATAGATCCAACCAGTTCATTAAAAAAGTTATAGATTATTATCCAATCTGGAAGCACATGGTCTGGACACTTCCTAAGGAGATCTTTAAATCTTTCCCAGGCTTTATAAATTGATCCTCCTTCAAACTGCAAAGAGATGTAGTATCATTTCTAGGCTTAGCAGTTTTTTAAGGTGAAAAATATTTAGATAAAAGTTTTTTTGATAAGTCCCCTCAAGTTCTGATAGATCTAGGTGCTAATGAATTTAACCACATATTATCTTTATCCCTTAGTGAAAAAGGAAAAAATCTAAGTATGAAAGAATCATTCGACACTCCATCATTTTTAAAAGTAGCACATAATTCTATTTATGCACCTAACATAGATATTGCATCAGAATCATGAATAATGTCTACTCTTTTTGAATTCACCTTTTTAGAGGGCCATTGAAACATATTAGTAGTCATCTCTTCAATTAAAGAATCTTATTCATCGAATGGTTTTGACATTAATGACCACCAGCAGCAACATCAATTATCAATTTAAGAGATCCAACCAATCCATTATAAAAAGTTTGAATTATTATTTAATCTAGCAACGCATGGCATGGACACTTTCTAAGGAGATTTTAAAATATTTCCTAGACTTCATAAATTGATTCCCCTTCAAACTAACAAAGAGATGTAATATCATTTCTAAGCTTAGTAGTTATTGAAGGTGAGAAATATTTACATAAAAAAATTTATGATAAACCTCCCAAATTTTAATAAATACATGTGTTAACGAGTTTAACCATATATTAGCTTTATCCCTCAATAAAAAAGGAAAAATTTTAAGTATAACATCATCATTCGACACTCCATCATATTTAAATGTAGCACAAAATTCTAGAAAACTTGCAAGGTGTAAATTAGCATCTTCAGTTGGTGTTCCCCCAACCTGATCGTTTTGTACAATTTGGATAATATCGGGTTTAAGCTCAAGTGAATTGGCAACAACAACAGAGTTTTGTATGCTCAAATGAATTTCATCTACCATAGGATTAGTATAATTTCTTAAAGGTCTCTGATGATGTTCATTTTCATTTCTAGCATTACTAAAATTGCAAGCCATCTTTCTAATATGATCCATCTGTTTTTGTTATTTTCAATTTTTTTAAATAGTTTTTTCTAACTTAGAATCGTAAGGCACTAAATATTCAGATCTTATACTATGCATAAACAAACACAATAAGTAATTAAAATAAGCAAACACACTCTATTTCTTTTTTAGTTTAAAATAAAAATATTTTAAATTATAAACGAACTTACTACTAATTTCTGTTACGTCCCCGTCAACGACACCAAAAAATTGATGCGGATAGATTTAGTGTGTTAATTTTGTAAATATTTTTCAATATTAAAAAATACACACGATATATATAATAGTAAAAATGAAAAAAAAATCCCAACAAAAATAACTTTAATGAAAATAGTTTTACCTTTTAAAAATATGTCAAAGTCAAATACCCTAAAAGTAATGCAAGAATAAGTATTTCTCAAGTAATAAAGAGTTATAATGGAGTCCTAAATTTCGATCCTATAGGGAAGTTGGAAGTGCTTATGAGTAAATTCTTAAGATTATAATGTAGAATACAATTTTAAACTAAAAAAGTCAAGTGATAAATTCAAATATAAAGTAATAGGGTTAATGCTAAATAAAATGCAATAAAAGATAATGTTAATTAAACTAATTTCTAAACTTTCAAAAGAAAAAGTATGAAAACTAAAATAATTTTTTGTGCCGAAGAGTTCAAATTTAAGAAAGCATCATTCCCCTTTAGAATAAGTTTATGGATTGTGAAGAAATTAGAATCATTTGAATATATATATATATATATATATATATATATATATATATATATATATATATATATATATATATATATATATATATATATATATATATATATATATATATATATATATATATATATATATATATATATTGTTTTGTGCCAAATAAGAGGAATCAGATCCTTTACTCTCTTCCAAGTGCATAAAGAATAATGACTAATCCAAAGTTTTGTCCCTAATTTTGTGGTTAGGCTGGGAGGATACTGGCTGTCACTCTAGAGCTCCAAATACTCCCTCACCTAAGGGCAAACAATTTCCAATCAGTTTCCAATCGATGGGACCAAATTGGGGATTTTAATCTATTACCTTAAAATGTCCAATTCTGTATCCAATAAAGTATATTTTCTTATTTATTTACACTCAACTCTATGGATGACATCCTCTCCCATGAAATAAAATGTGATTCTCACTGTGTTTTAGAAACCATAGCCCTTTCGGAACATAAGTTTCTCAACACATTTTAATAATTCAATTAGTGAGATCGAAACGTAAACGAAGATCGGAGTTCCAATCTTCCCAAATTATTGACTTTAAGAATTGTATAAAGCAAAATCAATTCTTCACAAATTATATTTTAAAGTAGGAAGAAGGATAAAGAATATTAATCAGAATTCATGAGAAGAATACGACAAAATATGGATTTCATATATAAAAATAAGTTTACAATACAAAATAAAAGAAGACAATTTTCTCCCACTGCTCATGAAATTCCCTACAATTTCTCTTTAAGCTTTTCTCACCTTACAAGTACTCTCAATTCTCTCTTAGAAGTGTAATGAAGAAAAAAATCCTTGTTCTCTCTCCTCTTACAATCCTTGAAGAAAATCTCGAAGCCCTTTCCTTTCTCTTTTTCTCAAATACTCTTTTTCACCCCTTACAAGCCGCACTCACACACACTCCAAAACCTCTCTTTCATTAAAGGCTTTATTCCTCCAAAAGGAATTCAAAATTTCTTCCAAAATTCTATCCAAAAGTCAAATCTTTTGAGATTAAAAGACATGTCCATTGAGCCAAGAGACATATCCTTTCATTAAAGAACCTTCCAAAGATTCTAGATGCATTGAATCACTTCAAGAGGTGTTTCTAACAAGTGTTCCTTTTGAAATTCATGCAACATTCATCTCGAACCACCATAATCCATAAAATGTCATCTTTGGCACTGGTTCTGGCACATCTGGCACTGGTTCTGGCGCATAAGGTGCCAACTTTCTTAAGAGAGTGATGTTGTAGGTTTTGGCACTTCATGTATTAAATCTGGAGCTTCTGGCACTAGATCTCTATCAAATGGTGCTTCTGATGCCAATCTGGTGCATCAGGAGTCAACTCTCTATAAAATGGCGCTTCTGGTGCTAATCAAGCGCATATGGCACCAGTATTCCCAAAATTCATTATTTTTACTCCAACTTTCATTCTTTTTGCTACTTTTTCTCCAAATGCCTAAAATTTATATACCTGCGACAAAACATGAAAATAACCTTCTTTAAAGTGAAATATCACCAAAAATAAGCATAAAATGTATACCTAAAACAACATATTATTTTGGTGTATCAGTCTCCGTCCCACTCCCACCTTTAAAGTTGTGATTGTATACCTCCGTTCTACTCCCTTGGGTTCATAAGACTCCGTCCTACTCCCTCCTTTACACTCAAGATTGTAGACCTCCATTCTACTTGCTCGGGACCATAGGCCTCCGTCCTACTTCCACATTAACACTCAGGAGTGTAGACCTTCATTCTACTCCCTCAAGACCGTAGGCCTCTATCCTACTCTCACCTTTACACTTGGAATCATAGAACTCCATTTTAATCCCTCGAGACTGTAGGTTGTCATCCTTCTCCAACATTTACACTTGGGATCGTATACTTGCATTCTACTCCCTTAAGATAGTTGACCGCAATCCTACTCCCACCTTTACACTCATGATCGTAGACCTCCGTTCAACTCCCTCAAGACCATAAGTCTCCGTCCTACTCCCACATTAGCACTTGGGATTGTAGACCTCTGTTATACTCCCTCGGGACCGTAGGGCTCTGTCTTACTCCCACCTTTGCACTCAAGATCATAAACCTCTATTCTTCTCCCTCGGGGTTGTGGGCCTCCATCCTACTCCTACCCTTGGGAAAGTAGGCCTCCTTCCTACTCCCAACGGTACACTCGGGCTTGTAGACCTCTATTCTACTCCCTCAGAACAATAGGCCTCCATCCTATTCCCACCTTTAAACTCGAGATCATAAGCCTCCATCCTACTCCCCTCCTGTCACCTGTAAGTATGGATGTGAGTCCCCGAGCTTTCCTTCTTAATGTGACACCTTTCTTTACCTCTTTAGTTGGATGTGAGTATTATTAATTTTCTTCTCAATGTAGAAAATTTGAAATCTACTTAAATAGGCCTTCCTTCGATTCCCCTTAGGTTGGATGTGAGTCCTAGAGCTTTCCTTGCCATTATAGCTTGTCACTTCTTAGGATGGATGTGAGTGCCCAAGCTTTCCTTCATAATGTGATATATTTTATTACCTCTTGAGTTTGATGTGAGTCCCGAAGCTTTCCTTCTCAATTTAACAAATTTATAATCTTCTTGAGATGGGTCTTTGTTCTATTCTCTTTCTCTACCTATTAAATTGGATGTCATTCCCATAGATTTTCTTCCCATTGTGGCTCATCACCTCTTAGGATGGATGTGAGTCCCCGAGCATTCCTTTCTAATATGACACTTTGGTTACCTCTTAAGTTGGATGTGAGTCCAGGAGCTTTCCTTCTTAATGTAACAAATTTGAAATCTCCTTGGGATAGGCCTCCATTCTATTTCCTTTTGTTATTTGTTTGGTTAGATGTGAGTCCCAATGTTTTCATTCCCAAAGTGGCATGTCACCTCCTAGGATGGTTGTGATTCCTCGAGCTTTCATTCCTAATGTGAGACTATTCCTTAGATCTTGAGTTAGATTTGTGTCCCAGGGCTTCCCTTCTTAGTGTAAAAAAATTTGAAATCTCCTCAAGATAGGCCTCCATTGTATTCCCTTACGCTACCTCTTGGGTCAGATGTAAGTCCTAGATCATTCCTTCCTAATTTGGCTCGTCACCTCTTAGGATGGATGTGAGTACCCTACCTTTCCTTCCTAATGTGACACCATTCTTTACCTCTTGAGTTTGAAATGAGTACCAAAGCTCTCCTTATCACTACAACAAAATTTAAATTTCCTTGACATAGGCCTACGCCCTCTTCCCTTTGCTACCTCTTGGCTTGGATGTGAGCCCTCGAGCTTTTCGTCCCAATGTAGCACCTTTTTTACTGGATTGGTCTTTTCAAGCTGGATGTGAGTCCTTGTACTTTCAATCTCGACTTGGTTTTTTCATACATCCTTAATTTTTTAAGTTTTCTTAAAATTGAAATCAAATTAATTCTAACTAAAATTAAAGTCTTTTGCTTAAAATCAAATTGATCCTTCATCGTTACTATCATCATCATAGATGATTATTTCAAAAACTAACAAATTACCCGTAAAATTCTAAATTTTCCCAAATTACTTAAACTACCCAATTTTGTCCAAAAATCTTCTCAAACTTTTTTAAACCACCCAAATTGCCCAGAACATTCCAAAATTTCAAAAATTTCCAAAATAACTCTAACTTTGCCAAAATTATCAAAATATTTTTGGTGGCCCAAATTTTCCCAAAAGAAAATATGCAAAATATTCTTAAACACATCCAAAACCAATCTTGACCTCTCATGAGTCAATTTGACAAATTTGACCAAGTTTGACCAAAATCTCAATTTTGCCCTTAATGTCCAATTACCCCAAATCACCCCCAATTTCCACCAATTTCACTTCAATTTTCCTCAATTTCAATTCCAAATCAAAATTTATCATTAAAAATCCTAATTGAAACCAAATTGAAGCCCAATTGAACCTAATTTAAAACCTAAATTCCAAGCCCACATAAAATTCCCAATTTTGACCATATGTTCACATTCACCAAAATTGAACCCCATAACAAAACCAATTTCCCTAAGTTTGAGTTCAAAACTCCTCATAATATTCCCCTTGATAACTTTGAGCCCTAAATTGGCCTTAACCTAAACTCAAACCTCACTTAGTTCCCACCTCTTTTGCCCTAAAATCCAAATGCCACCAATTTAAACAAAATAACTCCATAATTTCAACCCAATCAATTTCCAAAACTCTTCGTCACAATATATTGAAACAATTTGAACCATCAATAGAACCAAATCCATGCCCTAGCCCAATCTAAACCCAAGTCTAGCCCAAATGCCCCAAAATTTACCATGAGTCAATTTCCACTAAAATGAACTTCCTAAATAGTTTCAAAATCACTGTATTTTTTTTATAACTCCTCATAACAATTAACTAAGTCAATTTTATCAATCACTTGACCCAAATCTTGAACCAAACCCAACATAGCCCCAAGTCCAAACCAAAACCAAAATTTTAAACCCAAACTCCAAATTTGACCAAACCCATTCTATTTGACCAAACCATGGGCACTATAGCCAGTATTGGAGCCCTAGGAACCAAGCTAGATCCACTTAGCCCAACCTAGTTGAGCCATAGACCAAGGGTACCTTAAATTAAGTGTTTCCTCCTAAAAATGGCTAAACTCAAATATATCATTGCCATTGGCTATCACACCACCCAACTAATCTCTATTAAGTGTTCCTCAGGCACCCCTAACTCAGCTAACCAGCAGCCCTGACTTAGCTGACTGACCTAGTTGTCAAAAAACCTAAGCTCAAGAGAGTCATCTCCACCATATGAACTAAATTTTACCCATCCAAGCTATTTCAATCTGATTGGTCACTTGCACCTTTCTTCCCTCCACATAAGTAGCTGATTGCACCCACTAGTATGCCTTAGTGGCCACTCTTTCCCCTTCAATTTAAACACCACCCCTTCACAGCCAAATGAAAAGAGTGCACCAAACGTTGGGAATACTCTACCAAATTGCTTCCAGAGATACTCACAACCTTTCTAAGCTTAGTCCAACCATTCTCTAGCCACCTCCCCCACTATTTGAGCCCACTTTAAGAGTCCAAAACCAGGGCTATTTCAGATGATCTCTTAAAACTCTACCAAACTTCAAATTGATTTGTTCCTCACCATCCTCATGCCAAAGTAAGAAGATCCCCTTCGAAAGCACAATCTCTAGTGCACACTAACCTACCTCAAGATCGAGGCCACACCACCTATAGGAGAAGCTTGTACTAAAAAATTCACTAGACTAAAGTGACACATCCAAGAGGTTTGGCAGACTCCATCGAAGCTTCTGCAAGCATCCAATTGAGGTCAAAACTCTTGGAGAAAGGTATATCTCATTTTCCCCCAAATCAAGCTCGGTTTGGGCCTTTGTGAAGAAAATATTTGATTTCATGCTTGATCAACCATATAGATAAGTTCAGTTGGATAAGATAAAGGTGTAGGAACAAATCCCATGTGATTTGGTTGACCGTAGTAAGTGGACGGTTCTCTGGCTAGGCCGGTTGGGGAATGAGACGGAGGGTCTTTGGATCACGTCGGATGAGAGAATGGAACATAAAGCACAGATTGAGTCTACAACTACATGGATGGTGGCGCCGGTAGAGCAACAAGTAGCGCTTTAAGTAGGAAATTAATTTATTTTTTTGATTTATTTGAATTAAAATCATAAAAAATGCATAAATTGGTGTAAAAAATCATAAAAGTAAAATAAAAATACTCACTTGCTCCGTAAACAGAGAATAATGTAGAATGAAAATTAAATTTATTTGACATGTCTCAAATTTTAAATTAATTAAATATTCCTTAGACTATTTTAATTTTAATTCAACAAATGTTAATCACCATAGCTTGAATCTTTAGAGATTGATTCCTCATATTAACAGGGATGTTTTCTTACTTTTTCAATATCAGAAAGCATCTCTAGCTTTGAAACCCTAATTTTCATTCCTAGTTATCTATTTTTTCTTAAATTACTTATATAAATTAAAAGCTAAATTAGAAAAATATGGGACTTGTTTTTGTAGGTTCCTCGTGGTCAAAGGTCTTTAGGAAAAATATAAAATGTATTTTAGCATTACGTAATTTTATAGCTAATTAAGTCAGTTAAATTTATAAAAATAAATTAATATAATATTATTCTAAAATTATCAAAAATGATTTCACACTGTAAATAATGATTACTTTAATTAACTGAAAAAATTTGTAACTCATTTGAATTAATTTGATCACTAAAATCTATTTTCTTAGAAAAATGGTATTTTTGCATTAAAATAATAGGAATTAATTAACTATATCTAGGAAAATTTTGAACTTCCTTGTACATTTTCACTTAAGAAAAATTAAAATTATTTTAAAATAATTAGTTCATTTTTAAGCAACTTTTTGCCTTAAAAATAATTAAAAATAATAAAAATTGTAAAAAAATGAAAATGTACCAAATTGTTCCTAATTGTTCCTTAATCACTTAAGATCCCTTTAATGCCAAAAATGTTTTTTTTTATAATTTTAAATTAAAAAAATATAATAAATATAATAAGAGTCACAAAAATGAAAAGTTTTTTTCTATAAGTTCACTCAACTTAGGGAGATTTAAGGAAAAATATAAAAAGTGATTTTTGAAATTAAAACATATTTTCTATTTAATTAATCACTAAAATTAATAAAAAAAATATAATAATTAAAGTACAATTTTTAAAATCATGAAATTTTGTCCAAGTGGTCATCTGACCTAGGTGAACCTCCAATAATTTTCCCATGAACAAAAACTTTGCTTTGATTAAATTGACATTGAAAATCCTATTTTCTGAGTTAAAATAATAATATAAATTAAACAAGAGTTAAAAAAAATCAAATTTTCTCCTATAATATTTTAATTGACCCATGACTTGTGTACCATAAAAAATTCAAAGTCATTTGAGTTATAATTAATGAGTTATGAAGTAGAGAGCCCTTTCGATGCCTTAATTAAAATTTAGGAGTAACCAAAGTGTAAATGGGTATATTTTGATCATAGTGAACACTCTTGTATGTTTGATGTATAAAGGTTTAATGGGTAGAAACCAATTTGCCACCTTCCATGATAAGGGTGGAATTGTAATATTATAAATTGTTATGACTCGGAGGTTAAGTGTGTTGAATGATTCTTGGTAGTGGGTTTAAGATAGGGAGATAATAATTCACTTATTTGAAGACCCTATTTGGTTATTAGATGATATCATGATCCTTTAATGAGAATTGTTCTCATTCAAATTAACATTTTCATTATTACAAACCTACCCTGAGATTGTATTTTTGTGGGCTTAGTGGAGAACTAGGCTTGATCCATGATTATTTAATGAAGTTTAGAAGAGATAATATAACTGATCACAAACATTTTGAAAACACTACAAGCCAATTTTTTTCTCAAGTATAAAATCCTTAATGACACAGGGTTTGTCCTTCGGGGACTTCACTTAGTTAACCTTTTAAATAATATCACATTAAGTGACTGTTTGGTTACCCCACTCATAAGAATAATTATAGTATCAAGGTTCACTTAGGAAAGGGTGTATTAGTTCATTGAATCTAAAACTAAATTTGAATCATTAATTGAACAATATAATAAGATCAAATCAATTCAAAATGTTTCGAAGGATTTTAACAATTATTCATGGTTATGCCCCCAAAAATTTTAGAATCCTTTGGATACTTTGAAGGAGAATTGAAATTTTTATTCTTTGTTCAATAAAATCATCCATTAAAAACTCTTAGGGACCTATCAAGTTATGACACAGGACTCCGTAAATACACCTTCAACTGATTTTCTTGGCTTTCCATTCTTACAATTTAGTTAAATTTCCTGCAAAATTATATATATGTCATAAGTTATAACATTTTAGTGGGAGTGCGAGAAGATGACAGGTACACATTTACATTTTTGCAATGATATTGCCTTTCTTTTTATTTTTTTGCATTTTATTACCTATACTTTCTTTACATGCAAAACCTATTCCAAAATTGAAAGTTATAAAACATTTTTTAAAAGTTAATAATTTTTTTTAAAAATAACAAAACAACAATTTCATAACATGTCCTTTTGAATTTATGGGTTGCTAATGAGTTCTCCCTAGTTTAAATGACCTTAACAACTCGTTTGAGCTAACTAACTTCAAAAGAAAATAGTGGTATTGGAATGAATGAACTGTGGGATCCTAATCAACGTCAGTCTAATAAACTTTAACCCCCCTTATATTGATTGAAAAAAACATGTCATATTATCGTTTTGAACCTTAAACTTTAGGACTGATACTTTGATGAGGAGCTTGGAGCATACTTTGAGGGCAACATTCTACAACACTAAGGGGACCTCCAATAGAAATCCTTTTTTAAAATTAAACAACATGCCATAAGATTTTGAGGTGCAAAATAAATCCTTACTTTATGTTTATTCCTTTGAACAATCATGTTATGCAAATTAAGCCCTAACTCGTTTTAGGATTCGAAAGTTGTCGTTCATTACGACATAAGTTTTCTTATCTTTGAGGTTATTTGTATGATTGTGTCATACTAACATAAGCCCTAAAAAATATAATTGGGACAATAAAACATTCAATAATTTTCTTTTTAAAGTTGAGGTTGAACTATAGGATAGCGTGAGAAGTCATTGAAGTTCTCCTTAGGATCTGTGACAACCCCTGGTTTTCTCCCTTTGGATTCCATAACAATATTCCAGTATTGAGCCTTTCACATTTGAAACTCCTTCGTCCAATATTTGAAAAGTCTTACCCTTTCAAATTCTTGAAGAAAATACTTTTTGATACAAATCGAGAGTTTTCTTAGGTGACATCGGTCATTTAAGATGTAATCAACTATAATGGCTTGCCCTTATAAGAAAATTTAGAACCTAGCATAAAATAAACCCTATCTAATCTTTTATTTTAGATAGGGGAATTTGTTGGTCAACACAAATAGTTACACATACTAAAATAGATGTCATAAATTCTTTAGTTTGTTTAATTAAGCCTCATTAGCAAGTGATGTGTCTTTTTCTCAAGGTAGATGCATCATTTGTAGTCTTGTGCTCATTTATTTATACTATTGTTTATATGAGATCAGTTCGATCTTGTATTTTTTAAATTAAAATATTACTTTCCAAATTTTAATATATTATATTAAATAAAATATATTTTTCCCAATGAAAAGGCATCCAACACCTTCCTTTTATGCTTCATTTAATTTTTGTACTGGCCATATAATTTGTTAAAATATGTTGTTAACCCATAAAGACTTAGAAGAGCTATGACATAACAACTAGAGAGATCACATTATTTGATATGCTATTTTGAGGTAGTCCATTGAGAAATGCAAATAGATAGGAAGATAGTTTATAATGAGTATAACTTGTGGGTTTCTAGGTTGACAGACGAAAACACTTACCAAGTTAAACTAAACATTTTTATGCACTCCTAAGAGGATAAACAAAATATGTGCTACTATATTTCACTGGCCATGTTAGCACTTCTTAACATTCAACCTTACTATCAACATAGGCTATCACAAGAGAAATGTAGCTTTTATATCTTGATATACACAAAACCAATTGATATAGTATTGTTTAGCTTTAGAGTAAGTGCTATGATTTAGGAGTGATTGTAAGAAAAATCATTTTAATTTGCATTCCAAACTAAAACCTTAGCATAGTAGAGTAGAAATTTTTCTAAAGCATTTATTACCTCCTTTTAGGTTGGATCCAAAATCCAGACTCAACGCCCTATTTTACTGAAATGATGCATATACTTGCGTGAAAAACCATAGTGGGTAATACTATCTGAATTTAAGAACTCAATTTATTTGCTAGAGAGTGAGTCAATTTTTTGGTGCCATTACCAGGACTTACATTATTGTGATAATCGTTGGAACATATCATGTTATTTTGCCTTTGCTCTCAAATGCAAGCATGAAGGAACAAATAATTTGACCACCTTCTACAAAATTAACATAAGTTACATTTTGACTCAAAAAAATTATCTCAATTTGAATAGTTGAATTAATCATATTATGAACATCAACAACCTCCATTTTTTTAATTTGGTCACACTAAAATGTTTCTTCGAAGTGTGTCCATGTTATTCTGCTTCCAATGCATTGGTGGTAATATTACCAAATATTTTCAATTCCATTCCTCCAGAATGTTGGTGATATTATTATGAATATTCTAGAAATTTTCCCAACGAGAGGTGGTAAAGTCAACATTCCAATTTTAAATCATGTTAATCTTAAATCATTGAGAAATATGAAAGAAAATTTTACTTATTTTGGTAGAAGCCAATTTTAATCAGAAGTAGAGTATGTTCAAACCCCAAGAAGATTAAGTAATTCTCTTAAGTGAGTTTGAAGTATCTATCCACTTATTATTGATAAGCACCCGCTTTAATATTTCAGAAGTCTTTCCACTTTTCCAAGTAAAGAAGTTAATGGTTCATTTTGCTTTGAACATACCATTATTAATAATATTGTACCTAACTTTTAAAATCAAAGAAAAATAGAGAGCTCTCCCCCTTTCTTCTCCATAATAGATATGATAGCCTTAAAACCTTAACCCACCAACTAAGAAACATTTACCATATCAGGAATCATATGCAAATTACTCCATAATTCCTCTCTTGTAGCAACAGTTCACTCAAGGTAGATGTTAATTGTTTGTACAATATAGTTAAACAGTCAAATCTCAAAATGTAAGAATTTAGGATGGTAAAAGAGTAGTCTCACCCACATTAGACAATCTTATTTATTGATTTTCATAATTTTAGCACTTAAGAAGATGAAATTTCAGGTTGTCTCCCTTCTTCAATGAGAACATGACGCCGCTGATTCTAGAAAAAATATTTTACGTCTTTAGTAGAGCTATTAGATTTGACTCATTTTAAATTATCAAACTTTTTATAGGTAGGAATACTCACTTTTGGCTGTTGAACAGGTTGATCTGCACCTTGCTCTAGCTATATTTTCTCTTCTACTTTACCTCCTTGTAAACTATCCTCCAGACTAGGAAGCTTTAGAATCATATCTTCTTGGAGCTATGGTTCAATGGATAGATCAGGCGCATTTATTGAAATTAGAGAAGCCATTTTCTTTACGAAAATTATTTTTAGGGATTGAGTCTTAGGACTGAACCAAATTTCATATGCAGAGGCTCTTTAGCATTGAGCCTCAATAATGGTAGTAGTTGTCATTTTATGTAGTGGTTGGCCATTTTTTGCATTGGTTGGTAGGCATGTTGTAGAAGTGTAGTTAAAGGATGAGGCCTCCCAGGATGACATCCAATATAATTGTCACGAACTGGTTTGACAACCACATTGGCTTCTCAGGAAGTTATAGATTACTGAAGTAAAAGGTCACTCTAGTGCTCTTTGTATTGATGACAACATTAGCTAAAAAGGTGTTTGCTATACTCCCAAGCTTAACATTTGAAGAATGGATTTTTCCGGGGAGCTATTTTGAATATTTAAAGCCCACAAGTGTTTTCTCTCTCCAATAGAAAAAGTTTCTTTTTCCATCTTTTGCTAATTATACATATGCACTATAGTTGCAAAAAAAATAATAAAAAGTTATCTTAAAATTTATAATTTTGAAAATATATGACAGTGTTCTTTAAAAATCTTATTTAAGCATATTCATAAACTTTCAAAGTCATTTCACAGGCTTTGCTCTTTTTTTTATTTGTGTATTATCTTTTCTTTGCAATATGAAAGTGTGAGGTGAATAATCTTGAGTTGATTACTGATCACCATCTTTCATTTGTGTAGAATGGATCTGCAGAAAAGTATTTTCACTATTCGGTTCAGGGGTGGACCTAGCTAATGTTGTCATCAATACATTGAGCACTAGAACAACCATCCACTTCAATAATATAAAATTACTTGCTGAAACAAAAGTGGCCACCTGTCGGCACTATTTTGGGTCATGGAGCTGCCAGTTAGAAGCTATCAGCGGTCGGAATCGTTATCCCGTCACCCGCTTCAGAAGGACATTTAGTTTACATATATATATATATATATATATATATATATATATATATATATATATATATATATATATATATATATATATATATATATATA
>NEWO01000088.1:1151426-1177435 GCA_003013225.1 Phalaenopsis aphrodite | reverse complement strand
AATTGACCTCATATTTTTCACAGTTTAAATGAAAGAACACTATACCTCAAACCCTATATCTATCCTGTAGGATACAGACAAGACTTGAGGAAGAAGCTCGATCAAATAAACTAAGAAATATATGACATCCGTTTGGTCTGCAAAACCATTTTATTTGTCAACAAGTTACCCTATTTAATATATGAAGAATTAAATAAGTTTTATATTAAGTTGGGTTCGGAAAAATTTCCTATAAGGGCAAGCCCCTATAGTTAATTACATATTAGATATCCAAAGTTACCTAAGAAAACTCTCGATAAAAATCAGGGAATATTATCTTCAAAGAAGTCAAAAGAATAGGACTCATCAATGAAACTTGACAAAGAGGTGTGAAAGGGGATTGACTCAAATTTGGAACTTTTTTTTGTAGAATCCAACGAAGGAAGAACTAGGGGATGTTATAGATTTAGAGTAGAACCTCAATGACTTCCTAGGCTATCCTATAGTTTGGCTTCAATTTTGAAGAGAGATTATTTAAATATTTCATCTTACCAATTTTATTAATTAGGGCTTACACTAATGTGAAATAATCACACAAAAAGCCTAAAAGATGTGAGGGTTTAGGTCGAGACGAACAACAACCTCGGAATCTTAAGACGAGTTAGGGCTTATATTTTATAGCACAGCTACACAAAGGCCTAAAGATGACTTGATGATTCATGTTGCATAAGAAAATAACCTTGAAATCCTATGGCTTGTTGTTTAATTCTAAGGAAAGTTCTGTTGTCGTAGATCCTCTTGCTGTTGAACATGGTCGTGCTGCCCACAATGCTATCTCCATGCTCCTCATCGTGACGAGTTTAAGTTTTCTAATGTGTCAGGTCATAATGTCAAATAAGATGTTCCATGCTCCTCATTGTGATGAGTTCAAGGGATTAGAACGACACCGATTAGGATCCTACTGTTCCCTCGTTCCGGCACCACTATTTTCTATCGGATTCACTTAGTCCAAATAAATCTACTAAACTCAACTCATGAGTTCAATACTTTCATTTTGACCGTGGGAAGTCTCATTAGCAACCCTAGGTTACCTCCTCTGAGGGATTCCCGATCATCCGATAGAGTTTTTTTAATTTAGTTGCAATTGTTGTTTTATGATGTTTGTGATTAAATTTTAAGTTGTCTTATATTTTGAATGTTATGAAGATAAATTTTATCTTGATTGATTTTAAGCTAACTAAGTAAAGTGATGGGTGCTTCTTTTTAAAGGGATCAATTAGACTTGCAAGGGTCCTTTTAAGGAGAAACATAACAGGGGACTTTGTCACACGAGATCATTGAGCCTTCTCCCCCACTGTTACGAATGATGTCAGGTGCGGGGTTTCATCGATTCTATCATTTCTAAGGATAGGTCAGATAGATTGATCTACTGTTTCATGTGAGGTCAAGCAGACCAATCTCAACCATACCATGTCTCTTCGTGTGGGTAGTTAGTATCGACTATTGACCACCACCCAAGTCATACCCTATCCAATTTATCTAACCTGGTTGGGTTTCCTTTATGGTTGGCCTATTTCGGCTGGCTAGCCACACCTTTGACCATACCCTGTCCAGTTCACCTCGCCTGATTGAGGTTCTTTTTTCTTCTCTTGGAATGTCACCTCAACTACTCGGAGATGACACCTTAACTTCTTGATTTTCATATTTTGGTCCACTAAATATAATAACATAAATAAAGAAAAATGTAAAATAACTCTAGTTAATATTATTAGTATAAGAATATCTAGCAATCAAGTCTAAGATATTGATTCTCTATTTTTTTCAAGGAAAATTACAAATTATCATATTAAACCCACTTAGAATATCCATTAGAAAAAATTCATGAAACTTTATCAATAAATATGGTAATACTTAAATATAATTTTAGAGAATGTAGTCAAACTTTCTTCCTTAAGTTGATTCAAGTGAAGGAAATTTTTGATTAGGCATCTCCTCAAGCTTCTCCTCACATCTTTTTTTTTTCTTTTTATTCTCTTTTACGATCATTTTCAATCCTTTTTTTTTCTTTTTCATGTGAGGAATATTATATTTGGATAGCCTTTAATGTTTTTGAACTTCACAATCCTCCTCTTAAAGTTAAAAACTTTTCGCATACCTTCACGTTATAAATTTATAATAGCATTAAAGATTTTTAATAAAGTTTTATTCATTTCTTTTTACATGAATCTCTTAGATTTTTAATACTTCAAAAATACAAATTCACTTACTTACATTAGAAAAACATGGTTTTATTCTCTCATACCGAATATCTTAATCTCTAAAATTAACCATTATTATTAAAAAAATTTACTTAAGTTTACTATATATTAAGAAACACAAATATATTTTTCTAAGTCTCCCTCTAATACCAAAGGTCATGCTAAATTTAAAAATTTTGAAAAACCTAGCTAATTAAGGACAAACAAAATTAAGTTTTTTTCTTTAGAAAGGAATTTTTTTTCTCCCACTTAAATTTTTAAGAGATTTTGCATGAAAAAATTAAAAAACATAGGGTGAAAGAAAAAATTTAAAATATAAAGAAAAGACTTACATGTTGAAGGTTCTGATGTTGAAACTTAACTCTGAAATATTGCAGGTGCTAATATGAAAGGCTACAAGACATAAAACTTTAAATAACACATAATACATATAAAATTTTGTTCAGAAAGAATTAACTATAAATACATTCAACAAAGAACTAAAAACTAACAACAGTACTAAAATAATTTCCAATGTAAAAATAGTTTTACAATCCTACTGTTAACAATACAATGTAACATCTAAAATAAAGCAAAGTATTACACTCTAAAAACAAACAAAAACAACAATAGAGTACAACCAACTATAAATTAAACAAAAGATCTAACTATGACTAAGTAAACATAACCAGTAATCATCACCATCTTCTTCTTCTTCATTAAAGCTTTGTTGCTGATATGGGGTAAAGATAGGGTGACTAGGAAACTGAACTAAGTGGTCACCCCTCATGTATCTAACCATCTCATCATCATAAGTTGCATCATACTCAAACTTATTGTCAAATAATAATTATGTGCATTTCTGGCCTCCATATTTTCCATTCTACTTTCCATCCTCATGATATCTCCCTATTGGATCATCAGTTGCTCCATAAGTCCCTGGAGAGCAGGGGTACTAAAAGTAGAAGGAATATCCCAACTCCTACTTCTAGATCTCCATAGAATATGAGATTCATAAGTTTTAATATTTGCAAGCCCAATAGGTTTTAGTGGTTCAATCTTTTCCTCATTCATTCCAAAATTAACTCCTGCCTGTTCACATAGTGTGAAGATCAGGACAAGGACATAACATATTGAATCAAATCTAGAATGCATCAAATCCAGAATGCATCAAAACAAGCTTCTGTTCAGAGTCTTCAGCCTGCCAAGCCTGAGATGAAGATTTTGCCACAAGATCCATCATCGTCAAAGACAAAGAAGAAGAAGAACACTACCACAAAGATTGATAGCACATAGGGTAAAATAGAGGCTGCCTCTGCTAGATTGGTTGTCTCAGATTCGGAGAAGAAAATCCTTGAACCCTTGACTTTGTATGATTATCTTTTTGCACCTCCGGGGTCTTATGAATTTATCAATTGTGATTTTGGCTATGTTTTAACTATTTTTGGTGATAACGTAAATGATTATGACCAATATAACTTTGATATAAATTCCTGAAATTATCCTCAAAGCGTACTTGAGTCTGACGAACTCATTAACAATATCAAAGAAGACATCAATAATAACAGCCACGACAACACCAGGAGTGAAGAACCAATCCTCAAGCGCTAGGGCACACCGCTTACCATCAACTTAGATCTTTTCGACAAAGAAGAAACACCAAAAAATTCAACAAAGGCACCTCAAGAAGAAGAAATTACAGAAAAAAATTTAAGCTGCGGGAAAGTGTTACCCCTGAGAACAGCTGCAGTGGATAAAGGAAAATAAATAGTAACTCGTGAAGAACTACCTCCACCTCCACCCGTGGAAGAAACACATAACCAAGAGAAAATCAGAGGATCACATAAAGTGGATTACAATGTGCTAGCTAATCTTAGGAAGTTGCAGCACGATTAAGCATATATGACGCTCTAATCTTATCAAAGGAGATGAGAGAGTCTCTGGTTACAACGTTGCTCGACCAAGAGATTTTCTTAGCTCAGTTGGCCAGAACATCCTCAGATGAAGTTTGTTCATTGAAAGAATAGTTGGGGTGACCTTTACAGATGAAGATTTGTTGTTTGGTACTGCGACCACAACCGACCACTCTACCTCTCCGTTAACAATGGTAGTTTTGTGTTGTACATAGTTTTAGTAGATCCCGGAGCATCTCTCAACTTGATGAGTCTACGGACATTGGCTTAATTGGACATCAAAGCTCAAGAGCTTACAACCGATAAAATGATTTTAAGAGGATTCAACAAAAAGGGAGAAAGAACCCTTGGATCGCTTACATTATTAATGAAAATTGGTGGACTAGCAATAACAACCATGTTTCATATCATCAACGTCGAGACCTCATTCAATGCTCTACTTGGTCGACCGTGGATTCATGAACACAACATGGTTCCATCGTCTCTACACCAATACATCAAGTACTGCAAAGAAGGACAAAAAAGTTGCATCAAAGGAGATTTACAACCATTTCCAGTGCATAATGTTGGCATTCATGAAGATGTTGCCTACTATGCGCCTCTAAAGAAAACTGTCTTCTCTCAAAAAATTGCAACAAACAAAAATAAAGGTCCAGAAGAAGTACAATGGCATAGCCATTCAACTTTGCTTTAGCAATCTTCCACTACTCTCTTACAACAAGTTGGTGGAGGCTCTTTTAGTTCGCACACCTGAGGTCGAGGCCAGAGACATGGACGACCAAGAACCAAATTAATCGTTGAACGGACTAGGCCAACCATCAACATCGGTGATGAAGATAGTTCCGAAGATGAAATGATGATGACAAAATAGAGAAACCCTCAATACAAGATATCCTTAGAAGATGCGGAGAAAAGCAAATATGAGACGATGTATGATTAGATAAACCACCATGTGAATACTATGACCCTTGTTCCGATCCTCCCTCAAAAGGTTGAGAGTTTAGAGGTCAAGGAAGTTCGTAGTGTTGGTTTAAAGCCGATAATTACCGTGCTTCTACCTCTACTAATCATAAAAATCATGTAAATTTGGATGATGATCCTAGTGAATTAATGGAATTACCTTTCGGTTACTTTTCGCCTTACGTACAAAAATTAATTCAATAAAGACACTTACCAAAACAAATGCCAAGAGATAAATTACAACTTTTTAAAAACTTATGGAATATTAAAAGTTGAATTCCAAACTCAAAAGAGGGTCTCGGATTTGGTATAGTCGGACCAGTCGATGATTCAGAATTTTGCATGGTTGTTGCTCGTGAATCAGGAGATGATTGTCTCGATATGAAGGATGACTCTAACGGTCAAATGATAGAAGATGCTCCACCAGAATTTGTAGAGGAAATTAAATCAATGGTTGATGAGTTGAAAGAAATCAACCTCGAGACTGGAGAACAACCCTGGCCTACATATATAAGTTCTTTACTCGACGATCAAGAACCTTTACAACTGATCAAATTGCTAAAATAATTCAAAGATTGCTTCGCATGGAGCTATGATGAAATGTTAAGACTATCAGCAGAGGTTGTAGTTCATAAACTCGGGGTAGATAAAAATATAACCCTAGTAAAACAAGCTCCAAGAAGAATGCACCTTGAAATAGGGCAACAAGTCATCGTCGATTTAAGGAAATTAATAGGCGCTAACATTGTAAAAGAAGAGCAATATCCCACATGGTTAGCCACTATTGTACTTGTCAAGGAGAAAAATGGACAAATTTGTGTTTGCGTTGACTTTAGATATTTGAACAAGGCATGTTCAAAAGACGAGTTTCCACTACCAATACCAGAAATGATATTGGATATCGCCTCTACACATGAAATCTTCTCTTTTATATACAGATCATCGGGATACAACCAAATCAAGATGGATTTTAAAGATTCAGCACTTACAGCCTTCAGGACACCGATTAAAATTTTTTGCTACACAGTGATGTCGTTAGGGTTGAAGAACGCTGAAGCAACGTATCAACGTGCAATTATAAAGATTTTTAATGTTATCATTCACCATCAAGTGGAATGCTGAGTGGATGATTTAGTCATCAAAAGTAAATGGAAAATAGACAATTTGTGTGATTTGAGGATCGAGTTCAAATGGTTATGACGATATGACCTTAAAATGAATCCCTTAAAGTGCACCTTTGGCGTTACCTCTGAAATTTTTTTAGGATTCGTTGTCTATCATTGAGGAATCGAGATCAACCCAGACATGATTAAGCTATCTTAGAAATGCCTCCTCCTACAACCTTAAAACAACTACGTTCCTTCCAGGGGAAGTTGGCATATCTGAGATGTTTTATTTCTAATCTCTCAAGTAGGTGTCAGCCCTTCTCGACATTAATTAAAATGGATGCCAAATTCATTTGGGAAGAGAAATGCAGCGGGCCTGTGAGGATGTTAAACAATATTTAATGACACCTTCTGTTTTAGCAGCCCCTATCCCAGGGAAACATTTGATACTTTATATCGTGGCCCTAGTTGACTCTCTTGGAGCCCTCTCAGCCCAAGTCAATGATGGGGGTAAAGAAAATGCACTCTACTACTTGAGTCGTCATATGATACTGACAGAAGCAAGGTATCCACCTTTTGAGAAGCATTATTTGTCATTAATTTTTGTTGCCCAAATGCTTAGACATTACATGCTCTCTCATAAAAGTACCTTAATTTCAAAGCTAATCAATTGAAATATTTGATGACCCGACCAACTCTCTCCGGACGTCTAGCAAGATGGTCGGTGATCTTATTGCAAGTTGATATAACTTTTGTTCCCCTCTGTGCTATCAAAAAATATATTCTAGCAAACTTTCTTGCTACACACTCACTGCCAGTTGGGTTCCCTCTCAGCAAAGAACTACCATATGAGCAAGTATTACAAATGGAATTCTCTAGTGTTACTTTGATGGTGCTTCTTCAGCCAGAAGAGTCAAAGGATCAGGCACAGTCATACCAGGTAAAGTAGGGATTGGTTTGATTTTTATCATGCCAGGTAATGGTATGTTGAGGTTCGCATACCAATTGACAGAGCCGTGCACCAACAACGAAGAAGAATATGAAGCCTTAATCACCGGATTGGAGTTAGCAATCTCAATGGATATAACAAACATTACTATCTACGGTGACTCTCAACTTGTCATCCAACAAGTTGTTGGACAGTACGAAATTCAGAAACCAAGACTAGCAGAATATTACTGATACGCGTTGAAGCTACTGAAGTAGATTCCCTACGTGACTTTTTTCTGGACTCCTAGGGGAGATAATGCCCATGCCGACGCTTTAGCAAAACTCGCTAAAGAACTGACATGTCCTCTGAAGGATTCCATTAAAATCTCAATACTACGAAGACAAATTCTATCTTGAATCAACCTCGACAATCAACACAAGCTCATAAAAGAAGAAAAAAATGATTGCAGTTATGGATATCAACGAAGACTGGCGCAAAACATTAATAGAATATTTGCATACTGGAAAGCCGCCATAAGACAAATTTGAGGCACATCACATCACAAAAAGGGCTATGTCATACACCTTGGTTGGTGATGTCCTCTACAGAAGATTGTTCGACCATATGTGGTTACGATGCCTAAGTAAATCCGAAGTCAAAAATATCATCAAAGAAGTACATGTCGGATTGTGTGGCGATCATCAGTCAGGACCCAAAATAAAAATGAAGAACAAGAGACTCGGATATTATTCGCCAGCAATGATGTTTGACTGCATGGATACAACCAGAAAATGTCACCAGCGCTAAGTGCATGGGGTGGTCTTGCACCAACCTCCGAATGTGCTACACCCAACCGTTGCTTCGTGGTCATTCGATTGTTGGGGCAGGGACATAATAGTTCTGATAGACCCTCAATCTTCCAAAGGACACAAGTTCATACTTGCCGCTACAGATTACTGTTGGCATCAATTTTTGATGTGACGAGTGTAGAGTGTCCACCTGCATGACTCAGGATAGTTTACGGCCTGTCCGTGACGTCCGATAGTTCAGACACCCACCCGAGACCTTTTCGACGCGTGTTGAGGGGCACATAGTCGTGGTCATTTTGCTATGCTATGACTTTCTCTTAGGTGAAGGTCGGTCGACATTTGGCACGTCAAACTACTCCGATCATGGAAAAAAAATATTATGTGGCGCATCGCGCGTGATTTTGACTCAAATTGGCCCGATCACTTGATGGAGTGGTCCAGATGACCCCGTATGGTGAAACGAACCTCGCCAGTGTGTCCAGAACGTCGATTCTACTTGTGGAGGATGTCCACTTCGCTACGGCTTCGCGGGCGGGGTGAAAATGTGTGAATTATTGTTTTGGGCCCGACTATAAAAAAACTGGCCCAAATGACCCTGAACGACAAAACGGACTGCACAAATGCGTCCGGAACGTCGATTTTAGCTAGGAAGGACATTCATTTCAAAATGACGGCGCGTCTGAGCTAAAATGCGCGGGGAGACGAATATTAAATTAATAATAATAATAATAATAATAATAATTATTATTATTATTATTATATTATATTATAACATATAATATCGTTTCCTCCCCCTCTCCCCTATTCTCATGCGACACAACCCAGCCGCCACTCGATCGCGAACCCTAGCTCCGCGCCGGAACCCGCCGTCTGCCAGCCTCTTCCACGCCAGCGCCGCTCGCCGATCAGAGCTCCCTCTGGCACTCCTCTTTCCAGTCGTCCGCCACCCACCAGCATTGCACACGCCACCTTCTTCTCGTGAGGAGGCACCCCAGTCGAGCTTCTTCTCGGTCGGCGCTCTCTTTGCGCCTGAAGTCTAGCCGCCGGCGAGCCTCACCAACCTCCTCCAGCCACCGCTACTTTGGCCGACCACCTCCCTCTTCCTTTTCTTCTTCTTCTCTTCTTGGCCGCACATAGATCCCCCAGCCCCTCCTCCAACCACGACGTCGAGATCTTGCCGTTCTACGGACCTCTTCCTTGCCGACCTTTATGCCTCATTGACGTCGTATCTATGCCGGAGCAAAATCAGCGAGGAGTGCTCCAAGTTTTGGGGCTCTCCGCATTTTCTTCGCTCACGGTGCGCACCGCCGGAGAGTAACTCCTCCACCTCGTGGACCTACTTTTTCGGCGACTGGATACTTCATCGAAGCATTTCGAAGTCGCCGGACAGCGAGCTTTCTTGCTGTTCAAAGAGGTGCAAGGGTCTTCCACCTCGAGGGAAAGGCTTCCGTCGGCACTTCGTCCCTTCGACATCCTCGTGGGTTCTCCTCTTTCTCCGGCGTCGAGCGACCCTTCTCGCAAGGGTACATTTGGTTATATTATTATATGCCAAAATCCATTATTTATTTTTGGTACTTTGCATACCTCCTGCCCTCACTGCATCCCCCATATTTTTGTTGTCTGGTGCATGTTTTACGAGGCACATTGGAGCATGGATCAGACACCGGTGAGCTCGAAGCAAGCAAAGAAACGCGTCTACAACCGTCACGGTGGTGAGACTTTCTACCTCCTAGCCAGCCTTAGGAATAGTGGAGTCTAGGAGTGTGGGTTCGATCGCTCATACGGGGTGCGTACGCCAACGTGGTTCGGCGCAACGACGTACCTGTGTGATGGATCGTTGGTTTTCCTAGAGCCAGACTTTAGGTTAGGACTTTCTGTGCGTGGCCAAATACCCCTCCTTAGAGCTGAGTGTCCCCCTTTATTGTGAGCCTTAGCACAAGTCCCGATGGGTCAGAGTCCCTCACTCCTCTTGCTTTGGATTCCCTAGCTTTACTTGGAGAAGTTGGGAGGTCGGGCTTGACAAAGCGAGAGAAGCTTTGTAGCTAGCTCGCTTTGCAAAGTTTGGAGGAGTTCGCAAAAATAGGAAAAGCTTTGTAGCTATCCTATTTCGCGACATCGTGGAGAGTTTCCCCCCCCAGAGATCCGGGGAGAAACTCCTCACATTTCTTACCAAAGCAAGAGGCGGCAATCCCGAACATCCAAATTTCTAAACCTTAAGTCTCCCAGGTGAGGTCATTAGCACAAGCCCAATTTGTTATCTGCATGTTGGTTTGCTATATATTGCATTTTTTGCTTGATGCATGTTGCATTTCACTTCGCTCTGACTGGCCACCCCGGGTCAGCGAGCATCTTACTTAACTCCGACTGGCCGGCCCAGCCTGGTGAGCATTTCACTTCGCTTCGACCAACCGCCCCGGTCCGGTGAGCATTTCACTTTGCTTCGATAGGCCGCTCCGGCTCGGTGAGCGTATCACTTTGGTTCGACCGACGACCACGGCCCGGTCGACCGATCACCTGCATTTTTTTGTCTGCTTTTGCATTATATCACATGTTTTCCTGCTTGCATGTCGCACCATATGTGTTTGCATTTGCATTTGCATTTGCAGTTGGGTGATTCTCCCTAGTGAGAATCACAATTGTCTCTGAGTCATTGTCGTCTCAATACACATCTTTCGAGCCCCTGTCGCAACGGCATGCCCATCACTTTTGGTCACTGCTACTACGGTACACCTTTCTTCGGGCCACTGCCTCCACGACACACCCATCCCTTTTGGTCACTGCTACTACGGTACACCTTTCTTCGGGCCACTGCCTCCACTGCACGCCCATCCCTTTTGGTCACTGCTGCTGCAGTACACCTCTCTTCGAGCTACTGCCTCCATGGCACACCCATCCCTTTTGGTCACTACCTTCATGGCACACCTTCGAGCCACTGCCTCCACGGCATGCCCATCCCTTTCATCACTGCCGCTACGACACACCCATTTGTTCGGGCCGCTGCCTCCATGGCATGTCCACCTTTTCTTGTGTCACTGCCTCACGGTACACTCATCACTTCTGTCACATGACTAATTGCATTTGCATTTGCATGTTTGCATGGATAGCAAACCAGGCTCTTTAGGAGAGTGACCTCGTGTTGGTCGCGATGCCTTAACGAGCATTGTTTGTCGGGTTGATCCCGGTGAGGAATGTGAGTTAAGTCATCGGGATTGATACGAGTATGACTGTGCTAAAGATCTAATAGATCTAACTCGTGTCATAACTCTTCGTGACACCCGTTATATCCTTCGGATCTTTAGGATGGGGCCGATATGACGACCCTATCAAAGTCATACTATACTCAGACCTACCCCACACTTAGATACTAGGTTGACGCACTTTTCGTTAGATGGTGTGCTAGGCTAGGATTTAGGGTGTTAAGTAATCTTTTTGATGCCTGACTATTATTCTCTTCTGGATTGGTTGCCCTAGTCAGGTATCTTTCTTCTGCATTGTGCTTGTGATGTGACTGCATGCTGCATATGTGTGGTAGTATGTTAGGGCGTTCTTCTGCAGGGAACCATCCCTATTTATTTGCACACACACAGGTACCGCTATAGGGGGAGCAAATAATGATTTCTGACCATTTTTTGCTTGCAGGTGCTATTAGCTCCCCCACTTTTAAGGCATGGCTCATAATACATTATTTGCATGTGAGATTTCCCGCTGACACTTATTTTCATGCAGGATTGAGTCTTTTATTTTCCTTTGTACTTTTTAAAGTCTAGGAGAGTCCTGTAGAAGAAATAAGATACAGGCACGGGTTCCGAGAAGTTTGGTGTGGGAACCACGTGGAGGGGACCAGGAGCTGATGCTCGTGCCCCGTATCTTAATTCTGCATTTTATATTGATGTATAGAATTAGGACCGGGAGTTGGCATCAATTTTTGGATATCATAGGTGTAGGGTGTCCACCTGTGATCGACCAAAATTAGTTATCGCGCCATAAATTTGGCTCAAATTAACCTGAGCACCTGCGAGCTTGTTCATAAGGTCCCAAACGATGAAATGGACAACACGAGTGAGTTTGGATCTTTGATTCCACTTGGAAAAGACACTCGTTGCACCACGATTTCGCGTACAGGCTTAAAATATGCATATTATCATTTTTTGACACGATAGTCGAAAAAGTGGTTCGAACGACCCCGGACGACTAAACGGACCACACCGGTGCATCCAAAACATCAATTTTACCTAAGGGACAGATTCATTTTATCGCGATGGCGTGTTCGACAAAAATGCATGGAGAGAGGTTAATTGAATAATAATAATTATTATTATATTATAATAATATTATATATATATATATATATATATATATATATATATATATATATATATATATATATATATATATATATATATATATATATATCAGCCGTAACTCTCTAAAAGAGGGAAATGTCATTTCACTCTCTTATCCTCCCTCTCTCCTCTATTCTCTCTCCCACAAAAAAAAAAGATTTTCCTTCTCTTTTTTTTAAAAAAACTGCCTAACTCTCCTCCCTCTCTTCTCTCACCTCTATTCTCTCTCTCTCAAAAAATTAAAGAAATCGTTAAAAAAAATAAAAAGAAAAAAAATTTTTTTTTTTCACTCTTCTCCGCATCTCCTCACAGCCGACCCCTCTCCCGTTCGCGAAAACCGCCCGTGCCCTAGCTTGCCGTCGCCGACTTCTCCTCACCGGCGAAGGAGGCCGCCGACCATCTCCAATCCGGCGAAGCCCGTCGCCGGCACCCTCACCCTTCCAAACCGCTTGCACCCCCCTCCAGATCCGCGAGACATCCCGGATCCCTCTCCTCCGTCGCCGGCGCCCCTCGCCGCCAGTCCTGCTCCGTCGTCGGCGCCGCTCGTCGTCGGACGCACCTCTCTCTTTCTTCTTCTTCTTCTCCTTTTTTCCTTTTTTTTCTTTCTTTTTTCTTTTCTTTTTTCTTCTTCTTCTCCACCTTTTTTTTTGTTTTTTCTTCTCCTTCTTTTTGTTTATTTTTTTCATTTTTTTTTCTTCTTCTTCTTCTTCTTCTTTCCCTTCTTCCGAATTTTTTTTATTTTTATTTTTATTTTTATTTCTCTCTTTCTTCTCTTCTTCTCCTATTTCTTCTTCTTCTTCTTCTTCTTCTTTTCCTTCTTCCGATTTTATTATTGTTATTATTTTTTTCCCCCTCTTTCTTCTCCTTCTTCTTCATTTTTCTCGGTCAACTCCTCCACCTCGCCATTTTACCTTCCCGGCTGCCGGATGCTTCACCTGAGCACTTCGACGTCGCCAGAAAGTGAGCGTTGTTGTTGTTCGAGGAGGCGCGTGCGTCTTTTACCTCGAGGGTACCCCTCTTTCGCCGTCATCGAGCAACTTCCCGCGTGAAGGTATATTTTGATTATATTTCTTTTTATATGGCAAAATTATTATTTTTTGTGGTTGCTTTGCATATCTCACTGATTCCCCTCCTTGCCCTCATTGGGTCTTTCTGTTGATCTATGCACGTTCTGCGAGGCACACTGGAGCGTGGATCGGATGTCGACGAGCTTGGAGCAAGTAAAGAGAACGCGTCTGCAACCGTCACGGTGGTGAGATCCCCTAAACTTGTAGCTAGCCTTACGTTTAGTGGTGTCTAGGCGTGTGGGTTTGATCGCCCATACGGGGTGCGTGCGTCGGCATGGGTCGGCGCGTCAACGTACATATGTGATTGATCGTCGATTTTCTAGAGCTAGCCTTTAGGTTATGACTTCCTGTGCGTAACCAAACGCCCTCCGTAAAACCAAGTGTCTCCCATTTGTTGTGAGCCTTAGCACAAGTCCCGATGGGTTGGAGTCCCTCACTCCCCTTGCTTTGGGTTTCTCTAGCTTTACTTGAAGAAGCTTGGTGGTCGGACTTGGCAAAGCGAGAGAAGCTTTGTAGCTGGCTCGCTTTGCAAAGTCTGGAGGAGTTCGCGAAATGGGAAAAGCTTTGTAGCTAGCACATTTCGCAATGCCGTGGAGAGTTTCCCCCTTGGAGATCCGGGGAGAAACTCCTCACATTTCCTCACCAAAAAAAGAGGTGGCGATGCCGCATTTCCAAAGGTCTAAACCTTAGGTTTCCTATGTGAGGTCGTTAGTACGAGCGTGGCTCGCTATCATGTGTGGTCATTTGCACCTCATTGTTTNCATGTGTGGTCATTTGCACCTCATTGTTTTCATATGTGTGTTTTGCATTGTTACATATTGTGTGTCATATATCACATTTGCACTTGCACCTTGCACCTTGCACCTTGCACCTTGCACTTGCACGTTGCACTTGCACTTGCATCTTATGTCTTGCACTTACACCTTGCACTTGCACGTTGCACTTGCACTTTCATCATATATTTTGCACTTGCACCTGTACCGACACCACTTGTGCCTCGATCGGTTATTCAAAACCGGTCACATCACTTGTGTTTCAACCGGCTACCCCAGTCTGGTTGGCACAACACTTTGTTTTGACCGGATACTCCATCTCCATCAACTGACCACTTGCTCCTTTGCATGTTGTGTATGTGCATGTATATGTTGTCTGCATCATCGATATCATCTACTTGAGTTGCATACTTTCGGGTCACTGCCTTACCGGCATACCCTCTTTTCTGGCCCTTGCCTCTACGGCATGCCTACTTCTGGGTCACAACCTTACCGGTATACCCTCTTTTCGGGCCCTTGCCTTCATGGCATGCCCATCCCCTGCCACTACGACATGCCCATTCCTACGAGTCACTGCCTTCATGACATACTTTTTATCACTACTTATATGTTTTTGATTTGTTTGCATTAGCATTTGCATTTGTATGCTTGCATGGATAGCGAGCCAGGTTCATTAGGAGAGTGATCCCGTATTGGTCGCAATGCCTTAACGAGCATCACTTGCTGGGTTGATCCCAGTAAGCAATGTGAGTTAAGTCATCGGGATTGACATGAGTATGACTGTGCTAAAGATCTAATAGATCTAACTTGCGTCACCGCTCTTTGTCACACCCTTTAGATCCTTCAAATCTTTATAATGGGACATGTATGAAGACCCCGTCAAAGTCATACTATACTCAGGCTTACCCCACTTATATATTAGGTCGATGCACTTTCTCGGTAGATGGTGTGCTAGGCTAGGATTTAAGGTGCTAGATAGTCTTTTTGATGCCTGACTATTGTTCTCTGTTGGATTGGTTGCCCTAACCAGATATCTTTCTTTTGCATTATGCTTGTGATGTGATTGCATGTTGCATATGTGTGGTAGTATGGTAGGGCATTCTTTTGCAGGGAGTGCCATGCCTATTTTCACACACACTCACAGGTACCGCTATGGGGGGAGCAAGTAATGATTTCTGACTCTTTTGCTTGCAGGTGCTATTAGTTCCCCCCACTTTTAAGGCATGACTCACGATACGTTATGTGCATGTGAGTTTTCCCACTGACATTTATTTTTATGCAGGATTGAGTCTTTTTCTTTTCTCAATGTATTTTTTTTAGAGTCTAGGAGAGTCTTGTAACAGAAATAAGATATGTGCACGGGTTCGAAGACGTTAGCATGGGAACCACGTGGAGGGGACCAGGAGCAGATGCTCGTGCCCCGTATCTTAATTCTATATTTTATTTTGATGTATAAAATTAGGACCGGGCATGTATATGCGGAGTCCGGCCGCCCTTTTTCTTTTCTGGGATATGTTGTCGACCCAGTGACACTGGCCTGTTTATTATTTTAACTTGGCTTGCTTTATTTTTTACATCATGTTGCATGTCTGCACTTGCATGTGTTTTTCCTTGTTTTCTTTCTGTGTTTTATCTGGGATTTCACGATACAACATAGGCTCATTAAGGACCCTTAAATTTTAATTTCCTATAGAATCCTAAATAAAATCTTCATGATAATTAAAATTTAGGATTAAAATATTCAGGATTTAAAAATTGCAACTTTTACTTTCTTGCATATATTAATAG
The DNA here is from genome assembly GCA_003013225.1 of Phalaenopsis aphrodite. Lineage (NCBI taxonomy): Eukaryota > Viridiplantae > Streptophyta > Magnoliopsida > Asparagales > Orchidaceae > Phalaenopsis > Phalaenopsis aphrodite. Next base: position 1,161,529 of record NEWO01000088.1, on the reverse strand, counting down.
GGCCTCCACAATAATTATGATCATTCTAGATTGTTGCATTCATATTTGCATTTCCCAAGGAGGAGTCCCCGTACTTTTCCAACTTGACTGGCCCAACATGCCTTCATATAGGTGGTTGTCTAGTGCGCCTAGGGTGTTAGAAGGCTCCTCGAACCAGACGGAGTGTATGTCCTTTTGTTTGGAGTGTTTCCAGCTTTGTAGCTGAACCTCCACTTTCTCTTTCTTTCCCAAGGCATCTTTGCTATTTCAGCAGGAATAAGTCCCACCTCTTGGAGCTCCAGCTTGTAGTCATAGGATAGAGTTTCTTTCCTTTGACCTTAAGGCTATCGAGGTTCCCGTGGATGATGCAATTCACGGATTGCTGACCGGGGATTTCAGAATGTGTTGGGTCGACTACCTTCATGATCAGGTAGACTTAGGGTTCTAGTAGCTGTGTATGACGGGTACGTGGTACCCCGACCCAGTTACCTCTACCTTTTAGGATCACTCTACCTTCCTTTTTGTTGAGCCCCTTTGAGCCATGTCTCTCCTTCAGCTCGTTGATATCACCTTGACGGCCCGATGCCGATGAGCTGCCGCCCATTTGGGATATGACAATTTTTCCTCTTTCCTTTGGCCCGGATGTGCTTTGATGTATTGGGAAATCCCCGTTAAGATGATTTAGGTTATTTTGTGGGCCCCATGTGCTGATAAGCCGCTATCCATTCTGGGATGTGAGAGACTCATTCTCTGCCCGATTGTTTAGCGTGCGCTTTGAAGCATTGGGACTGTTTCCACACGGAATAACCTTCCTTTGGTTGCCTATACCCCAGGTTTATGATAATATGAAGCGAAACTCCTTTTATCAAGAGTATTCTTGGGTATCCCCCAAGATGTAATTAACTAGTAGGAACACGTTCCTCTGCGAGTGCTCTTGACCCCAGAACAGGTACATACACCTGACTCTCTGGTTATGGGTAGTCTACGTAGATACTTCTTTCGTCGATATTGGTTTAAGGTGCCTCCGCCCGATCTTGTTTGGGCGGACATTCTTAACCTAACTTTGCGAGGTTTATCGCATGTAGACTCTCCACATTTTATTTTTTCTCTTGTTTGTCACTTTGTCGTATTTCCCTTCTTATTCGGTTCCTTTCCTCTTCAAATCATTTATATGGTTTGGGAGGGAGATTTATTCGAATGAGGGAAGTATACAACGATCGACAAGCTGGCGACTCCTTTTAAAAATAAAAAAAAGAGAAAAATGAACGGAAACAAATCTGGCGACTCTGTTGGGGATGAGTCTCTCTCTCCATACTTGGAGTTTCACTTTTTGTGGTTATTGTGTCTCTCCGTTCTAGGAGTTTCGCTCATATTATCGTAACCTGGTTCTCTTCTTTTGAGTCACAGTTGAGCCTTTTGTGAGACCTTGGTTTTTAGTTCATGTGTCAGTTGCTAGGGGTAGCAACTCGATGCATTCTGTCCCTTTCTCACCCTCGACAGTTTGGTTGTTGCATTATCGCATGCATCGATGTCGTTGTATTTTTTTTATTGATTTCATAACCTTTTTCAGTTTCCAATCGTTGTCCCTTTTTGCCCCGCTACGCGGAAGAGCAAAAAGATGGATATGATCGCTACCGCCGGGGGAACCCTTTCCCTTCTCCCAGAGCGCTTTCTGTGCTCCTGAGGGTGTCATAACCTTCAGTTTCTTTGAGCATCCATGTGGGATTACCTTACGTGATCCTACGCTCTTTTAGACATTTACTCTATGCCCTCCCCTTAAAAGAGGATACGTGCATATTGAGTCGTTTCTACGCCATTTTAGGCGTTTAGCTCTGTGTCATCCCCTTTTAAGTGGGGATGTGCATATTGAGTTATTCTTACGCACTCTGAGGCATTTTCTTTGTGCCCTCCCCCTTAAAAGGGGAGTCGTGCATATCAAGTTGTTTTTGCTGCAGTGGCTGGCGTCGCACCCGCTTCTTTTGCAAAAAAGAGGCCGATGCTCGATACCAAATTGCCGCAGCACCTGATGGTCTTTTCTAAACCCATCCCTCTGTATTCTCACTGATCTCCTTGCCATAGACAGGTGAGTCTTCTGTTAGCAGTATGTTTTTCACTACTGTCGCCCTTGTGACTTCTGTCTCGGCTCTCTTCTCCCATTTCAGTTCTTCCGAGGATCCACCTGTCCCCTGATTAGGCAGGAAGACCAGGAGGACTAAAAATAGATTGTTGCAAATTTAGCAGCATATTTTGCTACAGGTTTCTATACCTCTTCTGATTCCAGTTTAGGAGGTGCCTTTGGCCCCCCGAATTGTGAGTCATTTTGTTATTGTCCCCGGTTGTGTGGATTACATCCCCACCGGATGCTTGTTGCGTGCCCTCCTTTGAAAAGGAGGAGTTGTACGTGTGACACTCTTTTCATTATAGTAGCTCGTATCAGTGCTTTTTTTCTCTCGAGGAAGAGGCTAGTACTAGATGGCGATGTGCTACAATGCTCTTTCTTAGTTCTTGACCTCTCTTATAGTCCTTCCATGTTTTGAGGATGTCCATCTTGGATGTTGCACTAAGAGAGCTAGAATTACATGTTTACGATATTATCCTTTGGCGGTGTGGTATGTCCCACCATGACTCTCTTTGGTTCCAGCACAGGATCATGCTTATATTCTGTCGGTTGAGAATCACCCTTTTTGTCCTCTGGCAATGTGGAACATGTCCCCGCCATGACTCTCTTTGGTTCCAGCCCAGATCATGCTTATATTCTGTCGGTTGGGAATCACCTTTTTTTCCTCTGGAAATGTGGATCATGTCCCCGCCATGACTCCTTTCGGTTCTGGCATGAGATGATGCTCAAATCCCATCAGCTGAGAATCATTTTTCTCCCATGTCTGGCAATGTGGACTATGTTCTAGCTAGGATTATGTCAGAATTGTTTCTTCCCCATGATACAAGTTATTCTCACATTGCAGTCCATGTTGTTGTTGCTACCACGAGTTTTCTGACTTAGAAGATCGTAGGACCAACATCCTATTTAAGGGGAAATGTTTTCGCTGGTTTGACGACCGTCCCAGCCCCATTATTCTGGGTTTTCTCTAAGGTCTCATTTGTCCCTATATTGGGCAAGGGCATCTAGAGGAATATGAACAGATTGCTACAATTACTGCAGCTGACTTAGCCACAGGTCTATTTACCTGTTATGGTTCCAGTTGATGGGAAATTTGACACTCTCTTGGCTGAGAATCATTCTATTATCTTGTCTGGTTGTGTGGATTATACCCCAACAATGATAGTTGTGAGGACATCCCTTCATAGGATCTAGATTGCTCTAAATCTGCGGTCCATATTGATAACTCTATTACAGATCTTCTTGCCAAGAAGATTATTGGAGCAATTTCCCCTCTACAAGGACTATGTCCTTTTCTTTGAGAGAAATTCCTTACTCAGATCCTCCAAATGTCCGAGCAAACTTCTCTATTCATCTTGTCCTATAGGCTCTCGTAATAGGAGACCGAGGTTTTCTTGTTGGTCCGTTACGAGGCCGGGATATTTGCTATTTGTCATGTAGAGCATGAGAACCACCGAGGTGCCGCATGGGACCCTTGGTGTTGTACTTAGTGCCACTGTACAAGATGTTGTGTCAGGAATTACTATGATCCTGTTAGAGTGGCTTTTGCCAACATTTGATGTGCCTACTCTTTCCATGAGCTATAAGGAAAATGTTGTGGCTTCCTTTTCTTCGCGCTATATGAATTTGTTCTATGTTGATAAAGGGAGGTCCCAAATGTACCCCCATCGATTCTCACCTTATTTGAGAATAGAGATTGATCGCTCTACTTTGATGAATACCCAGTGTGTTAGGCAACTTCCTGCCACCACGCCTCTTGATATCCCGACGCTGCATGTAGAATGACTTTCTACATTTGACGGTGAGGGATTTACTTGCCTTTGCTTTGAAGAGTGCTTTATCCTACCTCTTTTCACTTATTTTGCAAGGCTAGTATGGATGTTATATACTCCAATTGGGGGGCACCCCAAAATCTTTTGTTAATGACATGTTGTATTGACTAGACCACTCTTTTAGTCTTGATCGATCCGTGTTTTAGCTAGGATATATATCCCCCAAGCTGTTTGAGAGTGCCTCATTTGATTCGAGCTATGTTTGCCTTTTTGGCTAAGCTCTTGATGAGTGCATTTTGTTGCTAAGACCATTCTACATGTCTAAGCATTTGATTTAGTCAGTTACTCTCAACCTGACTAGGATTTGGTGTCTCACCTATCCAGAACCTTATTGACTTTTCAGTCTGTTCTTGGTGAAAGAGCATCATTTTGAAATTGATCCACATCTCCTATATCCAACTTCATGGATATTTTGTTTGACTTGGTTGATTTTTATCACCTTGTTGATAGTCACGTTGAACTGATCAGAGCATTCTGTCTCTACAATCAGTCCATGACTCGTTGTGATACCTCAATATCTGACATTACCGGTTAAACCTTACTTATCTGGCTGAGATATTTTTGCATCTTTTGATGCTCCGACTCCAATTTCTGGAGGCTATTGAGATGATCCTGAAAGGAATCATGCCCCTCGGTTGATCCTGTATTGGGCTTACCTTTAATAATTCTTGAGGTTGAACCTAAGATAAATCCTTAGGATGAGATTAAGCCAGACCATGTATGCACCTTCTTAGAATTTGCAAATCTTTATGGTTTGGTAGATTCGAACTAAGTCACGATGACTGAATCCCTTCCTTTAATGAAATTTCACCTAAGTCCTGAGAATACCTCAGAATGACTAGATGAGTGTCATTGAGATGCTAGTAGTTTCAGAGACTATTTAGATCTCTTACTTTTCCATTCAGCTAGACCAATGGAAGCTTTACAAGTAATGGACCATGAAATTCTAAGAATCTTTATTCGGGAGAATTTTGAGTCAAAACAAACTACTTTATTACAAACGAAGCTCTACCAGATATAGTAATTCTCAGGGAAAATAAAAAAAATGCAATAAGAAGTGAAATTTAGCCAACACTCCTGAGAAGAAGCTTGAGGTGAGCCGAAAATCAAAAGTTTCAATATAAAGAACTTTTTTATTTCAAAATTCTCCTGATAAGATCCTTAGAATATTGAGGTTCAGAGAATTGTTAAGTGACATTGGGATGACTGATAAATTAGTAATTGATTTAAAGACATCTCCAAAATGAAAGTATTTCCTTGACACCTGGATACGAATGACGAGGCCTATTAGGCTAAGGGTGAAAAGAATGAAAGGAAAGGGGCTAGGGAAGAGTACTTAAGGAAATCCCCACCTGGACCTGAATTTTGCAAACATTATATTTTTGGAAGGTATAGCTGGTCATGAATATGAGATGCCTACAAGAAAGCTCCTCATATTAGTTTGATTTGGTATGTTATATCAGATCTTCTTGATAACAGTTTATGCAGGAGATAAAAATATATATGCCAATAAAAATATGAATGGCATGGAAGTCTCTTTATAGCTCTGTGGGCATGTTGTACAATATAATGGACACCAACCTTCTTCTACATTTTATGTGTCAACCCTATGGGCCCGACAGTCCTTCCTTTGGAAGTTGACTTGCCTTTTGGGCTAGGATTCTGCCCACCTTTCTTTACTCTTCATGCATCGACCCTAGGGTCCCAGCAGTCCTTCCTTTGGAAGTCGACTAGCCTTCTTTGTGAACATGTGGTACGACATACCGTACCCCACCTTTTTTGTGCTTCATTGCATGTAAGAGAGGTCTTGAGCATCTCTTAAAACTGATTTCTGAATTGTCAAACAGGCAAAGTGGAAGTCCTACGGGCGGCTTATACCTGGAATTTACCAGTAATCAGTGTAAGAGAAGCCAAGTACTTCTCTTATCTTCTCTTTTCGGTCCCCGCTTCGAGCATGTCCGAATGTTCGTGTCCCACCCATCATAAATGAGCGTGGTAGATACGTTTGTTCCACTCATCATAAATGAGATTGGAAGATGCCCTCTTTTTAGAAGATTGAAGCTTAGCTTTATAACTAAGCATTCCATGGTTAGTAAATGATGCAATAGCTAACCTTTCGCAATATCTCCAATTGACGGAAGTCAATTTCGATTGATATTTGCCTTATTGCAGGAAAGTCATGTCCTTTCCTAACATTCTTATTTGATTACCCATTGTACATAGGGTCTGAACAGAGCACCTTTCTATGGATATGCTTGTTTTGCTCACTTTAGATGAGTGTGGCGTATTCCCTCTTATGGGATTTTCTTTAGTTTGTGTCTTATGGCTAGATACCAGTTGGTTGGTACGCTCTATTTTGCCCAACACTTCTTAAGTGTCTCGACTGACTGAGGTCAAGTTTGATTAATACCTCTTTTATGCCGGAAAGTTGTGCCTCTTTCCTTGACACCCTTATTTGGTTGAGCACCTCGTATGGGTCCGAATTAGAGTTTCCCACTCACTTCAAATGGGTGTGGTGTTTTCCCCTTTGAGGGATGTTTTCTGGGTCAGCCTGAGAGCTACATACCCTTGTGGTTGGAAAATTACTTTTTGACCAATAATTGTTGGATACTGTAGTATTTTCCCAGTGAAATTTATTTTACTAAATCTCTGGTAGCAGTACCATATATAGGGTTGGTATGTTCTAATTGTCCACCCTCTTTGATAAATCGATTTGGTATGTCACACCAGATCATTTTTTTATAACGGCTTAAGCCAGAGATGAAAATATACATATGAATGGTATAAAAGTCTCTCAGTAGCTCCGTGGGCATGTTGTACAACATATCATACACCCACCTTTTTCTATGCTTTAAGCGTTGACCCTCTGGGTCCGACAGTCCTTTCTTTGGAGGTTGACTAGTCTTCTTAGTGGGCATGTGCACCCACAATTTTATGTGTATTATTGCACGTAAGAGAGGTCTTGAAAATATCTTAAAACTGATTTTTGAATTGCCACACAGGAAAAGTGGAAGTCCTACGGGCGGCTTATACCTGGCGCAACCAGTAATCAGTGTAAGAGAAGCTAAGTACTTCTCTTATCTTTTTTTTACAGTTCCTCGCTTCGAGCGAGTCTGAACGAGTGTGTCCCACCCATTATAAATGAGTGTGGTAGATTCATTTTTCCCCACTCACTCTAAATGAGAGTGGAAGATACCCTCTTTTTAGAGGATCTGAGCTTAATTTCATGACTAGGCATCCCCTCGTTAGCATATCTTGCCTAGCTAACCTTTTGCAATATATCGATCGATGGAAGTTAATTTCGATTGATATTTGCCTTATGCAGAAAAGTCATGTCATTTCCTAGCATTATGTTTTGATTACATTTTCTACATAGGGCCCGAACCCAGCACCTTTATTCGGATATGCTCATCCTGCTCACTTCAGATGAGCGTGTCGCATTCCCTCTACAGGATATGTTTTGGTTTTTGTCTTATGGCTAAAAACTATGTAGTTGGTACACTCTATTTTGTCCAACCTTTCTCAGGTGTCTCAATTGTATGAGGTCAAGTTTGATTGATACCTTTTTGTGTGGGAAGCTATGCTCCATTCCTCACCACCTCTATTCGACTGAGCACCCCGTATGGGTCCGAATTAGAGTTTCCCACTCACTTCAAATGAGTGTGGTGTTTTCCCCTTTGAGGGATGTTTTTGAGTTAGCCTGAGGGCCACATACCCTTGTGCCAACTATTCTTAGATACTGGAGCAATTCCCTAGCGGAATTCATTCTACCAAATCTCTGGTAGCAGTATCATATATAGGGTTGGTATGGTCTATTCATCCACCCTCTTTGATAATCCTAAAACGGCCAATTTTCATTGCGTTGTCAGAGCGACATGTCGTATCAGTTCCAAAATTTGTCTGTCTGTCCGATCCATGTCCTTCGTCAGAGCCACTTTTGATGCCTGACGTTTGCCTCGGTATTTTTCCCTACGGGAATTGCCTTAGTAAGTTCTTGTTGGAAATATTCGTTGAGCTCTCCCCTGCTATAGCTATTTCACTAGTTTTGAGGGACCTTTTAGCTAGACTAACTCCGCTAGTGCTAGCTTAAATCACCCTACATTTGGACTTTTGATTCTACCTCGATGATATTTTGATCGGTTTGGTTGGTTTGGTATGCCCCATCGAATGACATGTTGTATCAATCGCTCAGCTGGTTCATGTCTACACCGAGATATTTGATGTCTCCCCAACAAAACTACTTTGCTAAGTGACGGGAGAATCTCAAATGAGAATTTCCTCGCTAGCTCGCTTGGAACACCCTTGGGTTTAGACCATCCTAGGTCATGAAACCCCATTGATATTCTCAATTGATCTGGTTGGTTTTGTCTGCCATGTCGAGTACCATGTTGTATTAGTCTGACGGATGATCCATGGATCCCCAACAAAATTTGCTTCGCTAGTGCTGACGTAGAAGCACTCTTGTGGTTAGACCTTTCTGATATCTAACCAAATTTGGTGGTTTTGACTGATTTAGTTGGTTTTATCCACCCTGTCGAACGACATGAAGTGTCAGTTAGCTAGCTTACTCATGTCTTCATCGAGACACTCAATGCCTCCCCAGCAAGCATTAGCTTGCTAAATGGGAGAATCCCTGGCGAGAGTCGTCTCGTTAGTGCTTATGGAAGCACTCTTATGGTTAGACCATCTTGGTCATATAACCATATCTTCCTATTGACTGTTTTGGTTGGTTTTGTCCGCCAAGTCGAATGGCATGTTGTATCGGTTTTACCACCGATCCATGTTCAATCAGATTACTTGGATGTCCGACTATACTTTGAGCATGATACCTCAGGATGTTATGTCGCATGAGTGTTCATTTGATATTTCGCCAGGATACATACCTCCTGCGTTATTTCATATGCTTGGTCAGGATACATACTTCCTGCCTTATTTGATACTTGGTCAGGATAAATACCTCCTAGACTATTTTGATCGGGGTATATTCCTCTGTGATCATTTAATGTTCCGATCAATGGAACTGTTGCCTTCACTTGGCCGGCCCATGATGCTAAGACCTCATTTTGAGGCACGTCAGGTTTTGTAGCCATTTGGCTTTGATGCTTCTCGAATCATATGCCCATTTCGGCGGGTTCCTTTATGAGAGCGTCTTTGGCTTTATATAGCCATATGTTTGATGTCACTCAAGCTCAACTACATTGTAGTTTGCTCAGTATGAGTGTGTCTTGTTTTCAGACACTCTTTGGCTTTCTAGCCATGTTCCTCGAGCCATGTGACCTTAGGGTCGACTCTATTTTGACACTTTTGGCTTCTTATAGCTTTATACTTTGATGCTTCTCGAACCACATGCCCTTTTGGGCCGGTTCATTTACGAGAGTATTCCGTCTTCAGACATTCCATGGGTCATGCCTCTATGAGCTCTGAACCCACCCTTTGGTTATGCTTTCAGGGCCTCTGAACCATCCTTTTCGGTGGGGCATACTATTTATTCATTGGTTCGATCACCACCTCTCATCAGGATATATTGTGCTTTATAGCCACCTGATTAATCTGATGGGTGTTATGTCTCAAGGAGATCAGTTAGACTCGCAATCGAGGTCTCTTTCAGGGGAAATATAATAGGAGGCTTGGTCACACGAGATGATTGAGCATTCTCCCCTACTGTTTCGAATGAGGTCAGGTACGGGATTTTCATCGATTCTGTTGTTTTGAATGTGGTCAGATAGATCGATGTGCCGTTTCGAATATGGTCAGGCAAACTTTCCCTTAGCCATACCATGTCCAGTTTATCTGGCCTGGCTGAGATCCATTAGGTCATGCCTCTGCGGCCTTTGAACCTATTTTTGTGGTTATGCCTCTATGGCCTTTGAACCACCTTCCTAGGTTATGCCTTTGTGGCCTCTGAACCTACTTTCTAGTTTATGTCTTTGTGACCTCTCAACTTATTTCTGTGGTTATGCCTTTACGACCTCTGAACCACCCTCTTAGGTTATGCCTTTATGGCCTCTGAACCTATTTTCTAGGTTATGTCTTTGTGACCTATGAACCTATTTTCTTGGTTATGCCTCTACGACCTCTGAACCATTAGCTTGAGTTATGCCTCTATGGCCTCTGAACTCATTCATAGGTTATGCATTTATGGCCTCTGAACCTATTTTCTAGGTTATGTCTTT
>NEWO01000088.1:1129155-1144399 GCA_003013225.1 Phalaenopsis aphrodite | reverse complement strand
AGGGCCTATACAATACTTAAGGATCGCTCTAGATAATTGTATCATATTTGCATGTCCCGAGGAGGAGTCCCCGTGCTTCTTCAACCTGACTGGCCTAACATACCTCTTTATATGTGGTTGTCTAGTGCGCCTAGGGTGTTAGAAAGCTCACTGACCCAGACAGGGTGTATGTCCTTTTGTTTGGAGCGTTTTCAGCTTTTGTAACTGAACCTCCATTTTCTTTTCTTTCCTGAGGCATCCTGGCCAATTCGACAGGTGTAAGTCCCACCTCTTGAGCTCTAGCTTTTAGTCATAGGATAGAGTTTCTTTCCTTTGACCTTAGGGCTACCGAGGTTCCCGTGTGTCGATGAAAGAATACATTGCAATTCAGGGATTGCTGACCGGGGATCTCAGAACGTGTTGGGTCAACTACCTTCACGATCAGGTAGACTTAGGGTCCTATAGTTGTGGATGACGGGTCTGTGGCACCCCGACCCAGTTACCTATATCTTTTAGGATCACTCTACCTTCCTTTTTGTTGAGCCCCTTTGAGCCTTGTCGCTCCTTGACTTCGTTGATATCTTTTTGACGGCCAGATGCCGATGACCTGCCGCCCATTTGGGATACGACGATTTGTCCTCTACCCTTATGGACCGGACGTGCTTTGATGTGTTTGGATATCCCCGCCAAAATGATTTAGGTTATTCCGTAGGCCCCGTGTGTCGATGAGCCGCTACCCATTTGGGATGTGAGAGACTTGCTCTATGCCCGATGGCTTAGTGCGAGCTTTGAAGCATCGGGACTGTTCCCACACAGAATAACCTTCCTTTGATTACCTCTTGCCCCAGGTTCACGATAATCAAAGCGAAACTCCTTTTATCAAGAGTATTCTTGGGTACCCCCTAAGATGTAATTAACCAAGTGGGATACGTCCCCTTGGGAGTGCTCTTGACCCCAGAACAGGCACCTATACCTGAATCTCTGGTTATGGGTAGTCTACGTAGGTATTCTTTCACGGATATCAGTTTAAGGTGCTTTCGTCCGATCTTGTTTGGACGGACACTCTTAACCTATCCTTGTGAGGTTTACCGCACGTGGGCTCTCCATGTTTTATGTTTTCTCTTGTTTGTCGCTTTTTCGTATGTCCCTTCTTATTCGGTTCCTCTCCTCTTTGAATCACTAATTTGATTTGGGAGGGAGATTTATTCAAATAAGGGAATTATACGATGATCGACAAGTTGGAGACTCCATCTAAAATAAAAGAGAGAAAAACAAACGAAAACAAAATGGCGACTCCGCTGGGGATGAGTCTCTCTCTCCATACTTGGAGTTTCGCTTCTGGAGTTTCTAGCCTCTCTCCATACTAGGAGTTTCGCTCATATTATCGTGACCTAGTTCTCTTCTTTCGAGTCACAGTTGAGCCTTTTTGTGAGACCTTTGGTTTTCAGTCCATGTGTCAGTTGCTAGGGGTAGCAACTCGATGCATTCTGTCCCTTCTCTCACCCTCGACAGTTCGGTTGCTGCATTCTCGCAAGCATCGATGCCGTTGTACCTTATGATTAGTTTCATGACCTCTTCTTATTTCTAATTGTTGTCCCTTCTTGTCCCGCGACGTAGAAGAGCAGGAAGATGGATACGATCACTACCGTTGGGGGAACCCTTTTCCTTCTCCTAGAGCATTTTTTGTGCTTCTGAAGGTGTCATACCTTTCAGTTCATTGAAGCACTTTTGTGGGATTATCTTACGTGTTCCTACGCCCTCTGAGGTGTTTACTTTGTGCCATCCCTTTTAAATGAGGAGACGTGCATATTGAGTTGTTTTTATGCCCTATAAGGCATTCGCTCTATGCCCTCCACCTTAAAAGGGGAGATGTGCATATCGAGTTACTTTTGTTGCCGTGGCTCGTGTCGCACCCGCTTCTTTTGCAAAAAGGAGGTCGATGATCGATAGCGATGCGCCGTAACACCTGACAGTCTTCTCCAGACCCGTTCCTCTATTTTCTCACAGATTTCCCTGCCATACGTAGGTGAGCCTTTTGCTAGCAGTAGGTCTACCACTACTGTCACCGGTGTGACTTTTGTTCCGGCTCTCTTTCTGTTCCGGTTCCCCTGAGGATCCACCTATCCCCCGATTATGCAGAAAGGCTAGGAGGACCAGGAGGACCAGGAATATATTGCTATGAATTCAGCAGCTTGTCTTGCATCAGGTTTACATACATGTTCTGATTCTACTTCAAGGGGCATCTTTGGCCTCTGAATTGAGTTGTTGTGATACTTTCCCGGTTGTGCAGACCACGTCCCCGTTGGATGCTTACTAAGTGTCCTCCTTTGAAAAGGAGTTGTGCATGTGACACTTCTTTCGTTGTAGTAGCTCATATTGGTGCTACCTTTTCCCTCGCGGAAGAAGGATAGTACCAGATGGCGATGTGCTGCAACACTCTTTTTAGTTTTCTAGCATCTTTTGTAGTCCTTTTGTGTTTTGAGAATTTCCATCATCATGGATGTTGCATTATTTAAGAGTGCTAGAGTTAATTTTTACGGTACTATCCTTTAGCGGTGTGTTATGTCCCCGCCATGACTCTCTTTGGTTCTGACCCGAGATCAATGCTTAAATTCCGTCAGCTGAGAACCACATTTTTGTCCTTTGGTGGTGTGGATTGGGCCCTCGCTATGACACGTTTCAGTTCCAGCCCAGGATGAACCTGAGATCCTGTCGGCTGAGAATTGTTTCTCTATTCTGTTTAGCTGTGAGCTAAGATTGCTAGGAGCTTCTTTCCTCCTCAGGATGTAGACCATTCTTACCCTGCAGTACTTTTTGTTACCGCTACTACAAGTTCTCTGACTAAGAAGATCGTAGAAACAACTTCCTCTTCAAGAGGAAATGTTTTAGCTGGTTTGATGAACGTTCCAGCCCCCGTTGTTCTGGGTTTCTCTGAGGTCTCGCCCGTGTCTACATTAGTCAAGAGCGTCCAGAGGAATAGGGACAGACCTTTGCAACTATGGTAGCTGACTCAGCCACATGTCTCTATATCTGTTGGGATTCCAAATTCCCCTTTACAAGGACTGAGTCCTCTTCCTTGAAAGAAGTTCTTTATTTAGATCCTTCAGATGTCCGAATAAACTTCTTTATTCTTCTTATCATATAGGCTCTCATAGTAGGAGACCCGGGTCCACCTGTTAATCCATTATGAGGCCGAGATATTCACTTTCTGTCATGCTATGAGATCCTCTGAGGTGTTTCATGGGGGCCCTTGGTGTGGTGCTTAGAGCCACCGTACCAGATTCTATGCCAGGTATCATTATGATCCGGTTGGAGTGGTTTTTGCCCACATTTGATGTGTTCCACAAGCATAAGGAAAATGTTGTGGCTTCCTCCTCATCGATAAAGATAAATTTGTCCTACGTTTATAAAGGGAGATCTGAGGCGCACCCCCATCGATTCTCACCTTAGTTGAGGATAGAAGTTGATCGCCCTACTTCGACGAATACTCCGTGGGTTAGGCAAATCCTTGCCACCACGTCTCTTGACGTCCCAACGCTGCATGTAGAATGACTTTCTACGTTTGATGGCGGGGGATTTACTTGCCTTTGCTTTGAAGAGTGCTTATTCTACCTCTTTTGTTTATTAAGTAAAGCTATATTAGGATGCTCTATACTCCAATTGGGGTGCACCCCAAAAGCTCTTTGTTGATTATGTGTTGTATCAGTTGGACCACCTTGCTAGTCTTCATCGATCCATGTTTAGCTGGGATACACACCTCCCAAGCTATTTGAGAGCGCCTAACTCTATTTGAGCTATGTTTACCTTTTGACTAAGCTCTTGATGTGTTTTTTTGTTGCTCAGACCATCCTACATGTCTAAGCATTTGATTTAGTCAGTTACTTTGAACCTGACTAGGATTTGGTGCCTCGACTATTTAGAACCTTATTGACCTTTTTAGGTTTTTGGTGAAAGAGCATCTTTTCGAGATTGATCCACCTCTCTCATATCCAACTTCATGGATATGTGGATATGTTTTGTTTGACTTGGTTGACTTTTATTACCTTGTCAATAGTCATGTTGAACTGATTAGACACTTTGCCTCTATAAATCAGTCCATGACTCATTGTGATACTTCGATATCCAACACTACCAGTTAGATCTCTCTACTTGTCTAACTGAGATATATCTGCATTTATTTATGCTCCGATTCTAATTTTTGGAGGCCGTTGAGATGGTTCCAAAAGGAATCTCACCCCTTAGTTGATCTTGTCTTGGGTTCGCCTTTGATGATTCTTGAGGTTGAATCTTGGATAAATCCTAAGGCTAGGCTTGAACCAGACCATGTATGCACCTTCTTAGGATTTGCAAATACTCATGATTTAGGGGGATTTGAACTAATTCATGATGACTGAATCCCTTCCTTTAATGAACTTTCACCTAAGTCCTGAGAACACCTCAGAATGACTTGATGGGTGTTATTGAGATGTGAGTAGTTTCAGAGACTATTTAGATCTCTTACTTTTCCATTCAGCTAGACCGATGGAAACTTGACAAGTAATGAGTCATAAAATCCTAAGAATCTTTATTCGGGAGATTTTTGAGTAAGAAGAAAATGCTTTATAACAAAAAGAAGCTCACCAAAAATAGCCATTCTCAGGAAAATAAAAAAAAACTGAAAGGCTTAAAAAAAAATAAAAAAATAAAATAATAATAAAAAAAATTTGCTCAACACTCCTGAGAAGAAGCTTGAGGTGAGTGGAAAAATCAGAAACTTTAATATAAAGAATTTTCTGATCTCAAAATTCTCCTGATAAGATCCTTAGGATATTATGTTCAGAGAATTGTTTAAGTGACATTGGGATGACTGATGAATCAGTAATGGATTTAAAGACATCTCTAAAATAAAAATTTTTCCTTGACACCCGGATACGAATGACGATGCCTACTTAGGCTAAGGGTGAAAAGAATTATAGGACATGGGCTAGGGAAAGGTACTTAAGGAAAATCCCACCTGGACTTGAATTTTGCAAAATATCATATTTTTCATGGTATATCTGGTCATTCTAGGATGCCTATATGAGAGCTCTTCGTATCAGCTCAATTTGCTATGTTATGCCAAATCATTCTCGATAGTGGCTTAGCCCGATATAATAAAAAAAGAGATTCTAACAAGCTCTATAAAAATAAAAAAATCTGAATGCCAATAGAAAAATTCATGAATGAAATGAAAGACTCCTCAAAGCTTTGTGGGCTCTTCACCCACTACCTTTTCACGCTTCGTGCGTCGACCCTCTGGGTTTGGCAGTCCTTCCTCGGAAGTTGACTTACCTCTTTGTACTTGGACTCTTCACCCACGTGTTTTCACGCTTTGTGCGTCGACCCTCTGGGTTCGGCAGTCCTTCCTCGGAAGTTGACTTACCTCTTTGTACGTGGACTCTTCACCCACGTGCTTTCATGCTTCGTGCATTGACCCTCTGGGTCCGGCGGTCCTTTCTCAGAAGTTGATTTGCCTTTTTGTACGTGGACTCTTCACCCACGTGTTACCCTCTGGGTCTAGCGGCCCTTTCTTTGGATGAAAGCTTGTCGTCTTGTGGACTCTTCACGCACTACCTTTACGATCCATGCGTTGACCCCCAGGAGTCCAGTAGTCTTTCATCTGAAAGTTGAGCTATCCCTCGGGATGATTGTTGCAAATGGATCTTATCAAACTCCCTATCAATGATCGATACTTGAAGAGATATTTGACTTATCCTCTTTTCCATGTACTCATTGTACTTTATGAGGAAAATGTATTTTGAAGCACATGCACTTTGTAATCCAGTTTTTGGAGCAATATAAAATGTGCATTTTCAGTTGTCTCTTCCTTATGTGGACTCCCTATAGTGATCACTTTGCATATATTAAAAGATCACTCATAAGTCACTACAGTTTCATGTAGGAGAAATCTTGTTTTTCTCTTAATTTGATTGTTGGTTCGCATTTCGGGCAAAGTGGAAGTCCTACGGGCGGCTTATACCTGGTGCGGCCACCAATCTCTATAAGAGAAGCCTCGCCTTTCTCTTACCTTTTCTTTCGTCGATCCGCTCTACGCAGGGTCCAAAGACTACCACTCCCGCTCGTTGCAAGTATGATTGATGTACACATCCCGTTCATCCTTATGAATGTGGAATACGTGTTTGTCCCCCTTACTTTGAATGAATGCGGTTGAGATCCTTCTATGGAAGTGCTTTAGCTTAAAAGCTAGACATTTTTGTGGGTAGACCATCGTCATAGTCTAACCCCCATTTCTAAATCCTCACAGTGTGAGCAATTCATATAGCTTTGTCGGGAAGAGGCATGTCGTATTGGCTACAACACTCAGCTTACATAGCCGATCCGTACCTAAACGGAGTACTTTCAGACCAGTATGAAAAACCCCAATTGGGTCACATCGTCAGGTGTGTTAACAAAGCCCCTTCTACAGGTTGGGCTGCTTTTGTTTCCCTCATATAAGAGCTACTCCGCTAGTCTTTGAGGAATCCCCATTGGGGGATGCTTTTCTGAGATGAGCTATTGTGTTCATCCAATCACTGGGTCCAGTTACTTCTTGCTATCCTTCTGACAGGAATTACCCCATCAATTTTGAGGAGTACCCATTAAGAGTCTCACTTCACAGACTCCTGGTCAGGATATCCCATGTGGGTTGGACCACTCAGTCCACCTGATTTGAGTAATTCGTTGTTTTGACAGTAGGCATGTGGTATCAGTTAGAACGCTCACTTACATAGCTGATCCATGCCTAATTGGGATCCTCAATGCCCGATTGGATTGTCATGTTTTCCTCGACAAAGACTACTTTACTTGTTTTGGAGGAAATTACCAACAGAGACTATGCTTAGCAATGGCTTATTAAAAACCCCTCGAGGTTGGACACCTATGCATCCAACCCTCCTTGATACCTCTATGGTATTTTGACCAATTTGGCTGACTTTACTCGCCATCTCGAAGTGTGTGTCACACTAATTTGAGCATTACGTAGCCTCTATTAGTCCATGAGTAAGACGGTTATCTTTATGCCCGCAGAAAAGAATCCCTAGCAAGCGTCATATGGAATTCCTAGAAAGGGATCACTTGAAATCCCCCACTGAGGATCACTTTGTTGAGATCATGCCTAAGTGTCACGAGGTTGGATTGCTCTATGCATCCAACACCTCTTTGATGCCTCATTTGGTTGGTTTGAGTTTGTTCACCACGTCAGAATGAAACGTTCAAGTCCCCATGAAGCATCGGCAGAACCTTTAAGGTATCCCCAACGTGAGTCTTCCGTGTGTACATTTTGAGATCGACTCTTCAGCGATTTCTTCGACTTGGTTGATCTTACACTCCATGTCTAGTTGCATGTCATACTAATCTGACCTCCATGCTAGCTCGATTAGTCGACATTTAAGTCGGGTATTCTCACACCCGCAAAACTCCTCAGCGATAGTTATATCGCTAGTGCTCACAAGGTGTCCTAGTGGTTAGACCTTTCTAGGTCATATGACCTCATTTTTTTTTCTCGACTACTTCAGTTGGATCTGTCCACCAAGTCAAGTGTCATGTCGTATCGTTGTAATGACCGATCCATGGATTCCCAGCGAAAGTTGCTTCGCTAGTGCTCACAGAAGCACTCTTATGGTTAGACCACTCTGATCATATGACCATGTCTTTGTCTCGTTCATTTTGGTTGGTTTCACCCACCATTAAGCAACATGTTGTATCGGCTTTACTACCGATCCATGTTTCATCGCAACACTCAGATGTTCGACTACACTCTGAGTATGTTACTTCAGGCTTTTCAGCCATTACTTGCTTGCTTGATGCAGGATCAGGATACATATCTCCTGTACCATTTTACATGCATAGGCAGGATACCTACCTCATGTCCTATTTGATAGTTGACTTGACTGACGTTATTCACTATGTCAGGTTGCATGTAGAACTAATCTAAGCTATATGCTAATTTGATTAGTCCATGTTTAAGCTGGGTATTTTCACACCCGCAAAACCCTCCAGCAAGAGTTACCTTGCCCAAGTCCGTAAGGTATTATGAGGTTGGATCGCTTTGTTCGTTCGACCCCCTTCAACACTGATTTTGACTAGGTTTATTTTCATCACCTCGTTAAGAGACAAGTCGCATTGGTTTAAACTACTTCAGTTGGTCAACCGATCCTTGTTCGGTCGTGATATTTTGATATCCGACAGTACTGTGACGCCGCGTACGGTGCAGACCGCTTCGCTCGGTCTTATCGACCCGTCTCAGATTGCTAGACTGCTTCACTCAGCTAGCATTTTACACATCTCGAAGCTTATAACGTTCTAGTTGGTTCTTTTATGAGGGTGTCTCGTCTCATCACGACCCTTTGGCTTCATAGCCAAATACTACGATGTGCCTCGAGCCTTATGACCTTAGAGTTTGCTCTTTTATGAGAACATCTTATCTTGTGGTATTTTCGGCTCTATAGCCACCTGCTTCGATGCTTCTCGGACTACACGACGCTCTAGTCGGTCCTTTTATGAGAACATCTCGTCATTCGACATTTCAGCTTTAATGTTGGGCTTCTTAGCCAACTTGCCTACTTGTTCAAAGAGCAACGTAAGGCCCGACGGCAGTCCTCACGAACATAGTGTAGGCATTCAAGGTTCTAACACCTTGGTTGTTTCAGGATCACGCCTTTACGGCCTCTGAACCCTCTGTCCAGAGCAGATATAAGTCTCAAGTGCATTCCTCATGGACAATGTCTCCAGTTTTGCCTTCTCAGCCATCCGAATTTAGTGCTTCTCGGATCACACGACATTTTAGTCAGTCCTTTTATGAGAACATCTCGTCATTCGAAGATTTAGCTTTGTTGCTCGGCTCCTAGCCAACCTTTGCTACCTCTCAGGTGATGATGTAAAACTCTCAGTATTCATCACAGATGTAGTGCGTGTGTGGAGGCACGCACCTCGATCGGTTTGCAGGAGGGATTAGAGTCTCATGACTCTCCTTCCTAACTGATCAATGCAGACTAGCACTCGAAGGATAGCCGAAGTTCGTTTGCATTCTCCTTTTGATCTAGTTAACTTGTTACCGCTTAGTGAGCAATGTTAGGCTCCATGGCATTCCTCATTAAAGTGACAGGAGGCTTCCTAGCCAACCTTCCTTCCTCTCATAAGCGACATAAAGTCCACACGACAGTCCTCATTGATGGAGCGCGGGTGTTGAGGTACGCACCTCGATCCGTTTGCAGGAGGGATCAGAGTCCCTAGACCCTCCTTTCTAACTGATCAACCCGGACTAGTCCTCAAATGTGAACTTTATGACACTCCTTCTCGATCTATTCAACCTGTTATCGCTTAGTGAGCGATATAAGTCCCCATGGCATTCCTCATTAAAGTGACGAGCGGCTTCATAGCCAACCTGCCTTCTATAAATGAGTGACGTGCAGCCCGACAGTCCTCATTGATGAAGCGCAGACATTTGAGGGTATACCCCTCAGTGTTGTGTGGTCATGCCGCTGCGGCCCCTGAACCACCGAGTTGAGTCACGTTCCAGCCGACCTCTGAACTCACCCCTAAGTCATGCCTCTACGGCTTCTAAACCTGTTTCTCTTTGTGGTTACGCCTTTACGGCCCCTGAACCACAATATTGAGTCATGCCTCTATGGCCCCTGAACTCATTCGTAGGTCATGTCTCTACGACCCCTGAACCTACCAGACGTATTCATGCCTCTACGGCCTCTGAACCACTTTCTCTGGGTCATGCCTCTACGGCCTCTGAACCCATTTTCGAGTGGATGTAAGTCCCAAGTGCATTCCTCCCCATCCTTCTAGAAGTGGATTTGGCTCTCGTGGCTTTTCCTTCCTAGGGTACTTGGCTCCTTTTGATCGCTTAGGCTGAGTAGCTTCATTACTAACCTGGGCTTGATAAAAAATTGAGCATCTTCCAACAAGTGCACTGTGCCTTGACTGCGCAGCACACTTGTTGGGGGTCCTTTAGTGGCATCAATTTTTGTTGTCATGAGTGTAGGGTGTCCACCTGCATGACTCAGGATAGTTTACGGCCTGTCCGTGACATCCGATAGTTCAGACACCCACCCGAGACCTTTTCGACGCATTGTGGAGTTCCTGCACAACATTAGCTGTAGTATTTCTATGTACGGACTAGTGGGCATCACATGCAACAACAGTTAAGAGATGAGGTCTCTCAGGATGACCTCCAATAGAAATGCCATGAACGGGTATGGAGGTGTTGAACTCACTTTTGGTTGAGGTTTACTTTTTTCCTATTTAGTAGCCTAAGGTCTAGCCATATGGTTTTCTGTTGACTAATCATAGAAAACTAGAAAAGGAATCCTCACCATTAGAATTTCTAAACTTTTCTTTCCTCAACTTGAAGTTCCATATATTGGTCTAACCTCTAGGACTTAGTAGGTGGGACCACTATAAGGGAGCTCAAGAGAGTTTCCATATTACTACTTGGCCTTAGGGTTGACCTTGGATGTTGATCTGGAACTGGTTCACTCACTTGCACCCACTTGCACTCACTGTCACTCACTTTCACCCCATTCACTCACAACCTTAAACCCCAAGTTGTTGACTTTAATCCTTTGATCTTTTGAGACACTCATGTAGATGGTCTCCTATACCCACTGGCCCTAGGCTAGAGTTTAGCTAAGACCGGTACATAAAGGACCCAAATGGAGATCCCATTGATCCGTAGCTCAAATCAGGATGGTTAGCACCTCAATTTCACTGAAATACCCAACTCAGCCTTTTTGTCTTCAAAACCAACTTAAATCCTTCAATTGAATTCAATTCGATCCCAATTCTCCCCAATTTTAATTTCAGGCTTAAATTTATCTTTTATATTATTAACCCAACCCAAATCTCAACCCAATTGACCCATATTTGAATCCAATTTCAACTTAAATTCGAAACCCCCAATTTTGCCCCAATTTATCCATGTCTCAAAAATCACCTAATTGAATACCCAAACCCCAAAATTGACACCCAATTAATGTTGAGAACACTTCATGACAATCACCCACATCAAATTGGACCATCAATTGGGCAATAGCTAAAATCTAGCCCAACCCAGCTTAACCCAACATTCCCAAATTTGACTATATGTCCAAATTCTTCAAATCGACCCTTCAAATCAACTCAAAATCACTTCAAATTTTTTTTAAACTTCTCATGACAACCATCTACACCATCTTGATCAATTGAGCCTGAACCAAAACTTTGATGGAAATCAAATTTGACGTGTTTTTTGACCCAGTCATGACGTGGTTGCCCGAACACTCTCAGATGAGGTAGTAGACTACACCGGCATGTCAGGAACGTCGATTTTTCCTAAGGGAGATGATCATTTCTTCAATATGGCATGTCTGGGAAAAAATGAACAAAAAGGAGCTCATAATAGTAATAATAACAATTATTATTATTATTAACTCTTTCCTCTCTCCCTAAAAAATCCAAAATCTCTAAAGCTCTCGCTCGATCTGTTTGCCTCTTCCCATTCGCAAAACTGACCTAGCTGTGCTGAGCATTCTTCTCTGTCGCGAGCCGGCCGAAATTTTCAGAGAAAGGGGGGAGGTGCAGGAAAAGTTTCGTGTGATTCTTCCTCCTTGGTTGGTTCTTCCCTAGCTTGCCCGGTGTTTGGTTTTCTTTGTTTTCTCTTGAACAAAAAAAAAAAAGCAAGATGCCTTCCTTCCCTTCTTCTTTTCTTCAAGCATGTGGACAAAATTCCTTTTAATCTTCCTGGGTTTAATCTTTTTGGTAACATATATGAGCTTCATTTCAAGAAAAATTTTGAAAAGTCTATGGTGTTAATACTTGAATATCAAGGCCTTGAAGATCCCATCTCATGAAATTTTGAGATCTTTGAAAGCATCATTTTAAACAAAGAAAATCTTAAAATTTTATTTGCCATATGCATTGAGCGGATGGTCTTGGTGCCTTGCTTTAAAAAAAAATAAAAACTTGAGAGCTTTTATTTTTTTATTTGCAAATATCGGGAAGCTTCAATGCTTATGTTTGGAAGATCCTATAGAGGATTGGAAAATATTGTAAACATGATATTATCTTTTTTTATGAGTCTTGCGTTACTTACATCTACGCACGACTTTTTTTGTGCAGCCATTTTAGTGCACTTAAGTAAGCCAAAAATCCACTTAGGGTCTGTTTGGGGCAGCTGCAGCTTATCCAGCTTCTGCTGATAAGTAGTTTATCCTGATAATCTGCTGATGACCAGCTGATTTGGATAAGCTGTCTGGCTGTTTGGTTAATGCGTCTGGAAAACAGTTGATTCTGTAAAATTGACCATTTTGCCCCTATTCTGAACAAGTTGTTTAGTTGTTTGCTTAGTACGTTTTGTAAAAAACTTATTTGTAATTTTTTTTAGTTGAATGAATAATCTGTGTAGCAGAATATTATTTTCTCAAATGTCAAGAAATGAAAATGTAAAAAAGTTTAATAATATTTATATAACTTAAAAAAGTTTTGATTACATGAAATAAGCACAGTGACATATACGAAAGTGAAGTAAACATTCACACACTAATATGGATTATAATAAGACCCAAAAAAAAAGAAAAAATAACATGTTAAAATGACAAGAAGAAATATGATAATATTGACTTTAAAATGTAAAATCACATCACGACGATTGTTGCCCGGTTCATACTTATATGCCATACATTGCTTTTGTATGTACATACTTAGCACATGAAAGTCCTTGTTTGATGATTAAAATGAGCCCAATTGGTTGCTAGTGGATTGATTGTTTGTAGTTACTATCTTGAGCATCTATCAAGGTAATGACCCTCGCATGCTATTTTGATTGAGGTTTTACACATTCTTTTTGTATGAAAATATTTATTCAGGAGGAAGATTTGTATGAATAAAAGTGATTCGCGTTTGTTTACATTTGTAACATTTCAGTTTGCTCAAGAGACATTTTCATATCTACCACTCAATTTCTCATATATTTACGTACCTAACATCTGGAATTGTTCTGATTATTTGCTTTGGGGGGCTGCAGCATTTCTTTTAGCAAAAGTTTACATATATAACACCCAATTCTTATATATTTACATATTTAGCACCAAAACTTCAACTTTCACACACATACCACCTTACTTTATGTATGAAATGGGGTTTTTCCTCTGGATCCGCGTGCTTCAATACTCCACGTTAAATTTCTGAATTGCTAAATGTGAGAAGGGTTACATGCATATCACACGATTCTAATGTACCTACGTTTCCCCATTAATGAATTCCTTTAATCACGCGCACACAATGTTCAAGTCTTTAAACAGTTCACGAAAAGGCACGAACATCACTCTTTCAAAGTGGAAAACAATTTATTTTTTATTTTTTTTTTCTTTGTTGAAGTTTAAAGTGTTAGTTATGTAAATAGGTGATAATTGAGTGGTATGCATATAATCATTTTTGGGCACAAGTGCCGGAGCTTTATTTTCTTGTCTCTAAAGGCCTTTCATTCCAATTGTATAACTGCAATGTAATAATGTGTTAAAAGCTAGTCTTGTATCATGTGCATTACGAGGAGTAAATTCTCTAAAATACTCTCATTTATGTGGGGATTTTCGTTATATACGTGAAACTTTACTGTTATGTGAGATCCATTATTGCAAGGAGGCTAACTTCTCATTGTGCATGTACATTCCATTTGGTGATTTACATACTTAGGCACCTGAAATTTGAGAGATGTGCATCCAGCTTGTTAGCTTCACACTTATTCACATAGGCAGTGTTTGATCTTTGGAATCTCTACATAAAGATTGTTTAAAAATGAAATTATCATGGTTTTGTTTTTTTAGAACCTGCAAATCTTGCGAAATGTATTTTAAAGAATTTGAACTCACCATGGTTTGTTTTAAAAGAGGATTCGAGGAGTTTAATTATGCATTTGATGCCTATGTAATGAGGTGAATTGAGATGTATATGTGTTATCTGAAATGTTTATTGCACCCCTTTATGATATTTGGAAAGACTTCAAATGCTTGGTTATTTCTAGAATATGAAATGCTTTGTTGCTTCGTGTTTGAAGATCTAAAATGTTTACAGTTTTGAAACTTTGAATGGGCGTTTTTTTGGGAAAGTTTGAAATCGTATTGTTTTTGAGTTATGAAAGCTTTTGAAGCTTAGAGTAACTGTTTAAAAATTACATGCCTTTTGTTTGATTTGCAAAATTTGGAGGCTTTGAGAACTTTTTTTTGGGAAATATAAAATCAATGTGAATTGGATAAAAAAAAGTTTGAAGACTCACAAACTATTATTTGGAAAAAAGTTTGGAATTTATTCATGAAGGATTTGAATGTCGAACGCAACATTAAAGTTTAGAAATTGAATATGTGAATACATAGGTGTTGCGGGCTATGAATATAGTCGTCACATTGGTTTGGTCCCCTTGCTATTTCGATTTGTTTGAAATGCAATTTGGAAATGATACCCTTTTGGGTTGATTCATTTGCGGAATTAGAGAAAATGATACCCTTTCGAGTTGATTCGTGGATCTTTGGGCCACATTTTTGGGACTTTTTCTTGATCGTTTTAGCCGCTGCTTTGAGGGTCGATACACCTTTTAACTCTTATCTCTTTCAGGTGGATTGTTCTCTCCTCTCTCTCACCCCATTTTTCTTCTTTTTTTCCTTGCTTCTTGGTTGGATTTATACACTTATGTACAAAACATAAGTGAGCACATTTAACCTTTTGCTACATGTGAACCATCAAGTAAGGCTATAAGCTGGACCGTTCATTTTGGGGGTAAGGGCGATGATGACAAAGGCACGCCGTGGTAGAACAAAATAATGTTCCATCCTACAACATCGGTCATGGTGAATCGTAGGATGACATATTATTCACTGACATAAAACTAGCGAGGCAACATTGCCCTCTTAGGTTGTTGGCGGTCCCACGCTCGACTGTGTGATCGACTTTGGCGTAATCATATTTTTACAAAACTGATAAGAGTAGATATGATTAGAACAAATATTACATTTACAAAAGTACTTTAACTACAAAATTGATATTATTTTCTCTTGTATGACTGGAAACTATATGCATGCCAAAAAATAAATTTTAAAAGTGATTCTCCACTTGTCAATCACCAGTACCGGGCTAAGGAGTATCATCATAACTTGGTATAGTAGGACACTCTTCTAGTTGAATGTCGGGCTCTATACATACGGGTGACCAATAGTAGCCTTAGAAGTCTGTCGAGTATATATATAGATAGTTTCTGAGCCCACCCGAACCT
>NEWO01000088.1:1076047-1128955 GCA_003013225.1 Phalaenopsis aphrodite | reverse complement strand
ATATATATATATATATATATATATATATATATATATATATATATATATATATATATATATATATATATATATATATATATATATAGTTTCTGAGCTCACCCAAACCTAATGCTTATAGTCCACTTTAGCTTTTATTGTTCACTTGTTATCTCCTTCAAGATTTTCCCATGTGTTTTCTTGTGGTTTTTCTTCAAGCTTATTTTGTGAGTCACTTGAGTTTCATTTGATAAGTTATAGAGTGGGGAGCCCCAAGGGCAAAATGGTAATTTTGGAATTTTAATACCTTAATTAAATCTTAGGATTAATCAAAGGGAAAAGGGATAAAAATATTGATTATAATGAACTTTTTTAGATGATTGAAATATAATGGGTTAAAAGGTAGAAACCAACTTGCCACTTGTCTCAGGATAAAAATAAAATTGAAATTCTATTAATTATCATAATTTAGAGGTCAATTCAATTAAAAGATCCTAAAGTATTGGGCTTGAATTGTGAAAATAATAACTCATTCATTTAAAGCCTATTAGTTAGTGATCAAATGCTAAATCTAATTTTGATGGAAATTCTAATTCAACACTTACATTGTTTTAAACCACTTTGAAAATTGAAGTTAAAAAGAGGTCTAATAATAAATTAGGTTTGATATGCGAAATTGTTTAAGTCAGGATTAGAAAAGATGAACATAATTAATTAATAAATATTTTCAAATATTTTAAGCCCTACTTTAATTTGAGTTATTAAAGTCCTTAATAACCTTAAATTTTCACTTTGAGGCATCCACTCACATAACTATCAAAACGAAATGTTGATTTTCTTATTCTTTATGTAGTTAAGTTTTAATTCAATCTTGGAATGATTAATAAAACTATTTGATAAGTTCAAAGTGGACTGAAAACGTTTCAAGGGATTTCTAAAGCGGTTCATGGTCATCCTCCGAACACTTTGGAATCTCTTGGATATTTTGAAGGAAAAACTAAACTTGTTATGTTTTGTATTAGGAAATCATCCACGAAAATTTTAAAGGCGGCATGTACGCATTTAAATTATTGCATTTACCTTTTTGTACTTCTTGTCTCAAACTTGTATGCTAAGCAACGATGTCACCCTGCATGAAAACAAAAACTGCTAGGATAGCCGTACAAGCGATCAGCTAGTGTCTCAATAGTATAGCTAACCGAGAAGGCCCGATCATCTCGTGTGACCCAAGTCTCCTGCTGTGCTCTTACGTGAAGAACTGACTAGTAGGTTCTTTCGTAGAGTGACACCCATCACGGCAATCCAGGTGGTCATAAAGACCAAACAGTCTCAACTGAAGTGCTTACATTAGTAGTATGGAAAGTTGAAAAGGCCCGATCATCTCGTGTGACCGCATGTCTCTCATCTCTCGCATATGGGCATTTGGCCTCTAGGCCGCCCCTAGTCGCAAGAGGTAACTGCCCTCTGTCTGACCACATTCGAATGGATAGAGGTGGGAACCCAAAATTTTCTTGACATGAGTTGTAATGGGAAAAGTGGGAGGAGGCTCGATCATCTCGAGTGACCTCAAGTCTCCTACTATGTTCTCTCGATAAGAACCAGATTGCAAGTCAGACCAGCTCCCATGGAGTATAAACACTCATCAACATTGGCAGATGGCTATAAAACACTAATGATTCTGAACGAGGTGGCATCTGGCCAGCCAGTTGAGGTGCATTTGTCATCAAACCAACTATAAAGTCATGCGGTTTTAGAGGCCTCAATTTAAATGGCATGCAGCCAGGAAAGTCCGAAGATAAGATACTATCGTAAAAGAACTGGCCGAAAACGACATATAGTCTGAGAAGTATCAAAAGGCTAATTAGCCAAACATGCCAATATATTCTCAAAAGAACTGACTAGAATGTCATTTAGCTCAATAAATGTTGTATCAAATGGCTACCTGGCCAAGGATGCCAAAAGAAGAGATGTCCTCGTAACAGAGCTGACTCCAAGGTCGTATGGCTCGAGGACCATGACTGAAATGCCAAAAGCATCCAAACACGAGATATACTCCTACTAAGCCGATTACAAAGTCACAGGGCTCAAGCAACATCAAAGATACAGGAGGTATGTATCTTATCGAAACATCGAATGAGCAACCATGCGACATAACAACTCGAGGTATCATGCTCAAAGTAAATGTTGGACGCATGAAACAATCCAATAAAGAGGAGGTGCTCCTCTCAAAGGGTATAGGTCTCATCCTGTTGAGGTAACCTTATCAAGAATCAAAGCAAATTTGGGCATCAGAGAGCTCCAACATTATATGGATTGGTGATAAAACTGATACAATATGTTTCTCTCATAGGGCAACAAAAGTTGAGAGAGTCGAGGATATCTAAGAGGGTGGACAACTATGACAAACCAACCCTATATATGACACCACTACCAAAAATTATGGTAGAATGAATTTCACCAGGGAATTATCGTAGCATTAAAGAATGGTTGGTTTAGAAGTAACACTCCAACCGTAAGGGTATGCAACCCTTTGGTCAATTTAGTAGCATCCCTCAAAGGGGAGGGGGAAGACACTACACTCATCTGAGGTGAGTGAGAAATTCTAATTCGGGCCAAAATGGTTGTTGAACTAATTAGAGGTATCAAGAAAAGAAGTGTCTCTTCTTTGTGCAAAGAAGGTATCAATCCAACCTTAGCTTAGTCAATTGAGACACCTAAGAGAGGTTGAGCAAAATGAAATGCACCAAAGAAATGGTGTTTAGCCTCAAAGCTAAACCCAAAATATTTTGAAGAAAAGAAAATATCACACTAACGTGAGATGAATGGGATGAGGATTGTCACAATCACCCATGATGGATGGGGCATGCTCGATAAGGACCCTATATGAAATGGGTAACCAAAAAAATAATGTTAGAAAAAGGCAAGGTTTTCCTGCATAAGGAAAATATCAATTGGATTGACTCTCGCCAATCAAAATATTATGATGGTTAACTAAGTAAGATCTGCTAACTAAGGGATTCTCGGCCACATAACTAAGCTCAAGTCCTCTAAAAAGATGGTATCTCTCCCATCTACTCAAGACGAGCGGGATGAACGTGTCTACCACTCCCATTTACGATGGATGGGACGCACTCGTCCGGACTAGCTTTAGACATGGAACCATGGAAAAGAATAAAAGAAGTGCATGGCTTCTCTTACATTGATTACTGATTGCGCCATGTATAACCCGCCCATAGGACTTCTACTTTGTCTGTATGAAAATTCAACATTCAATTTTAAGATATGCACAAGAGCTCTCTTACGCGGCATATGCTATCATGAACTATGCCACACAATCCTTTAATAATAATAAGTAAATCATAACAAGTAGTTCAACTAAAACACCATGTGATATATGTGACTTTATTGCACAATAACTGAATTACAAAGTACACAGCTTTGCATAAGAATCTATAAAGCAAATATACATCCAATAGAGAATGAGGCTAACCATAGTATCTCATTAAATACTACCTATTGATGGGGAGCATGGGGTGGGATCCATCAGCTTCAACAAGCATGTAGGCTCCTCCCTCGTAGATCTTCTCAATCACGAACAATCTTTTCCATGTGGGCTCAAATTTCTTGTGGATTTGATGGTGAGATACAATTGGATGGCGTAAAAGTAGTACTAAGTCTCCAACTATGAAGGTATGGGCATTACGAGCTTGTCGTGGCCTCTATCCATGCGAGCATGGTATAGCTCGAGGCTCTGTTGGGCTTGTAATTGGAGCCATTCCAAGCTATCATGCTCTACCAACCTAAGTCGGGTATTTACTTTGCTGTTGACATTGTTGCTTATAGCGACACACAATGAAGGCAGTTCAACTTCTAGAGGAAGGACTGCTTCAGACCCAAAGTTCAATGCATATGGAGTAGAACTAGTGGGTGTATGATATGTTGTATGATATGACCATAAGGCCTCTGAGAGCTTCCGTGCCATTCTTTCTTATTGGCAAGGAGAATTTTTCTAATAAGGCCAACTAAGGTCTTATTAAAAGCCTCGGCCAAGCCCTTCACTCTTGGGTAGTAGATAGTCGAATATCGCCAATCATTGTAATGGTGTTGACCAAATCTATTTTTCTTGGAATTTTTTAAAGCCAACCCATTAACGGCGTGGCACACCAAATATATAAATGATATTTTCTTAAAGAAATGCAGCATGTTATCTGCCTTTAATTCTCTTAAGAGGATAGCTTCCGCACACTTAGAGAAATATTCAGTGGTCGCAAGAATAAATCGATGTCCTTGAGAGGATGCTGGGTCAATAGGCCCCAAAATACCAGTACCCCAGTCTTCAAAAGGCCATGATGCAACTGTCGGATGCAGTACACTCGGGGGTTGGTGAAGCACAGGACTAAACACTTGACACTAATGACATCTCTTGTCATATTCAATACAATCAATGATCATCGGAGGCCAATAATAACCAAGACATTTGATCTTGATTTTCATCTTAGGGCCTAGCTGATGGGACCTGCAAATGACCTCATGGACCTCAACCATGACTTTTTGGGCCTCATCATTCCCTACACATCGTAATCACATCTGGTCGAAAGAGGAACGATATAAAGTGTCATTAATAATGGTAAATGAAAGCGCCCTCTTAGGGATCTGAGAGGCAAGGAAATGATTATCGGTGAGAATTCCCCTCAACCAGTACGTGATGATGGCTTGGCCCCAGTCATCGGATGCTCTATCAGAAACAACCAAAATGGTGCCACCGAAGAGCTAGAAAGCATCGATGATAGAATACTTCTTTTTGGTATCTTGACTGTCATTGGATTTCCATCAGGACTTGATAGCTCTTTAGAAAATTTACTAAGAGCATCAGCTTTTCCATTAAGGGATCAAGGTATCTTAATAAGAGTGGCCTCAGGAATGAGCTTCAACATTTCCATTGCCTTCTCATGACAGGCTAAGAGCTCAGGCTTGAGAACCCGATAGTTCCTAAGACTTGGCTTATAATGAGTTAAGAATCACCATAATTTTTTATTCTTGTGATGCCCATCTAGATAGCCAACTCAAGTGCTACAATCAAGATTTCGTATTTGGCAGTGTTATTTGTACATGGTTCCGCTAAAATATAAGAATAGCGAAGAATGTCACCATCGGGTGCAACAAAAATCAATCTGATCCCCGATTGTACCTTTGGGTGAAATCCTGGTGGCCCTTCTTTTAAGGAAGAGGCCCCATCAAAGGACATTCACCATTCAAGGGTATTGATGGCCAGCAGATGCTCATCGAGAAAGATGTCATTAAGAGGCAAATCTGTCGGGATCGAGTGAGCCGCTAAAAAGTTAGCTAACACATATCCCTTAACAGCTTGTTGAGGGGTATATGAAATGTCAAAGTGGGATAATATCATAGCCCCTCTAGCTAACCACCCAGCTAAGGTGGGACATGCATGTGATATTGCAAGGGGTTTACCCTCGAGATCAAATCAACATGATGTAAGAGCATATAATGCCTCAACTTTTGGACTGAGAATATCAATGCCAAGCACTTTTCAATCAATGGTTATCTCATCTCAGTGGGTACGGAATGCCGATTAAGGTAATATAGGATGTTATCTTTCCCCTCCTCATTCTCTTAAGCTAATAAAGCTCCACCGATTCATCAGGAGAGGCAATATAGACTTTCCGGAGGATACGCTAAAGGCGCATTTCACAAGGTTCATCTTCAGGTCATATTTCCTAAAGCATTCAAAGACGGTCCTTAGGTTATAAAGATGATCATCTTCAGAATGACTCTTAATTACTACATCATTGATGTAACACTCGACCTGATGATGTAGCAGGTCATCGAATATGTGCATTATAACGCGCTGATAGGTTGCCCTGACATTCTTTAATCAGAAGGGCATGCCTTTATAGAAAAATATGTCAATCAGAGTACGAAACACCATAGGATGTTCCTCATCTGGGGCCATTAAAATTTGATTATAATTGGACAAACCATCCATGAAGAAAAACATCGCATGAGAGGAAGCAACATTGATCATGAGCTCCGGAATCGGTTAGGTAAAATCATCTTTTGGGCACGCCTTACTCAAATCTTAAAAGTCGATGAAAACTCGAATTTATCCATTCTTCTTTCGAATGGGTATGATGTTTAAAAGCCATGTAGGGTAAGGAACCTCCTTAATAAAGCAAGCCTCGATGAGCTTTTTGGTCTCTTCAATGACCTTCTGCTCTATCTCAAGCCACATCCTCTAGGGTGTTTTTTTTCACAGCAATGATACTTGAGTCAATGGCCAAATGGTGTATGGCAACATCTGGAGCTAGTCTTAGCATCTCGGCATAGCTCCAGGCAAGACAACCATGAAACTCTTTTAGGATTGATATAATCTTAATAGTCATAGAATCTGATAGGAGTTTGCTAATATAAGTCAAACGAGGATCATGAACCGTACCAAGGTTGACCTCAACCAATTCATCAACTATCAAAGAGATGCCATCCTCAAGCTCGGGAGGGGCATCTCTAACTTCGATCTCCTCACTAGCAAAGGTGAGGGTCTCAATGTCTTCATGCATAGAAATCATTCTAGACGATGCTCTATGGTGTCCAGCTTTATCAAGTTATTAACATAGCCTAGCCTAGACCTTTCCCCTTGGGGTCTATACTGCCACATGACCTTTCATAACTTGTCTTGGTGACCAGACAATCTCTCGGGCAATAAACCAACATTAGGCATTTTATATGTGAGGGAGAGCAATAATAAGAAAGAGGAATATCCTTCATTTTTTCATTCTCATTATTTAAGAGCATGACATCAGTTTTTAATACATGAGAAACGACTTTATAAAACAAAATGTCTTTCTCTTTAGATTTAAGGCTAGGAGGTACATAGAAGGTCTTCAACTCTTCAACAATAAAGGCATGCATAGTTGTCAGCTGTTTATGATGACCTCGCGGTATGGGGTCGATGGTCACTATCTCGTTCGTCAACGAAAGTCTGGTCAAATGAGGGACCATGCCTGTTGAGGGTAGTAGGAGTATCTCCTCTCTAGCATCCTCTTGGCTTAAATTGCTCACCAATAGAGCTTTAGCTGCCTCAGACTCGGAGTCTGATATAGCTTCAATCTTCATCTTATCTGTGGACAAGATGAGGAGCCTAAGGTCACGCTTTGAAGTCACAGGGGCACAAAACCTTTCCTCCTGCTCCTTTACCTCCTTAACTTTAATCAAGAGAGAACTAGGAAGGGGAGGGGCCCGTGGATGTGCCCACAAAATTGAGACTGGGATAGATGCCTTAGGTGGTGCATAGTACTTTGCATCATCGTAGACTCCCACCTCGTTAATGAAGAATGGGTGAACATCTCCATAGATGGAAAACTCTTCCCTCCACTCATGTACTTGATGCATTGGTGTAGGGTGGATGGTACCATCCCATATGGATGGATCCATGGACGTCCGAGTAGAGCCCGGTAAGAAGTATCCCTATCAATCACATGGAATTTGGACACTCTTGAAGTCTCCAAATTTGAGAGGTAGAGTGATTGAACCAAGGGTCTTTTGACCTTTCTCGTTAAAGCCATTAAGCATAATCTTGTCAGAGCATAGTCTTCTCATGCTTAAGAACAATAACTCAAGAGTCTAAATGCTTATAATATTCACTGAAGTGTGGGGATTGATCCGGACTAACTATATGCAGTAGTATAATAACGACTTTAATGATCTTTTTGCACTTGTGTAATCTTACTTTGCAACAAAACCAAAAACTTGATCTTGGAGAAAATAAGAATTAAAATTTTTAATTTATATATTTATTAGGATACTACGTAAGTACACATATCCTTAACAAGTAATCTAGGACTTTTTAATTAAGACCTGAATATCGAACCTAGAGAGAAAATATACAATATGCACAAACCTTCTATTTTAAAATGACAATTACTTAAACTATAGATATTTTCTCATTAACTAAAATTCAATTCTTTTTGGTATTTTTGATATTTATTAGTCTTCTAACCATGTTTTCATTCTAGTGGAGATAACCACCATATTTAGCCAATAGGTGCCTCAAAATGTCCCTTCAAAATTAAAAAAAAAAGAAGTAAATCGTCACATAACTGCCTCTGACACTTAAGCGTGGGGCCTGTGGTGCTTAGGAGCGGCCCTCTCTATTTCACCAGCGCTTAAGCGTTGGATATGTCGCTTAGGAGCCAAGACTCTTTCGCACCATTTTCACATTTTTTTCTCCAAATTTGATCCTTTTTTACTCCTTTTAGCCTTTTTCACCTTTTTACTTGTACCTGAAAGAAAAGCACACAAATACCTTCCATTAAAGTGTAATATCTCAAAAATAATATAAAAAAGTGTCTTAAAACACTATATTTTTTAGGTTTATTAAAATCTCCCAAACGTAAAATGCTACTTGTCCTTAAGTGACACTTCAATCCTCAAAAACCAAATAAGTATGATACACATATTAGTTTCTTTAGGTGTTACTAAAATTTAGATTTGATATATTGTAGTCTAATTTAGAAAAATATTTAGTAAATGAGACAACTTAAAGTTTAGAAATTTTTAATGGTAAGAAATATGAAAATATGAGTTTCTATCTAATTTAGAAATTTTGTAGATTTTCCAAATTTAGAATTTAGTCTTTTTATTATCTCCACTTAAAAAATTTTATTAAAAATAATTTTACTTACCATATTATATCCATAAGCTTAAGAGTTTCTCAAGTCCGATCTTTTAAAAAGTTCAAATGTGGAACCAATTTTTGATTAGGCACGAATCCTCAAGCTTCTTCTTCCTTACTTTTCTTTTCTTTTCTTTTTCTTTGTCTTTTTCTTTTTCTTTTTTTTTTCCTTTTTCTTTTTCTTTTTCTATTTCTTTTCTTTTCTTTTTCAGGCAATGATTACTATATCTAGATAGACCATTAATTATTTTGAATTCCACTTCTCCTTTCCTAAAGCAAAGTCTTGATATAAATCTTTTTTTTATAAATATAATAATAATTTTGAAAATTATTTTTAACCAAAGAAATTTAAGTACTAAAAATAACAGTCTAATTTTATAAATTTTTCAAAATTATAATTTTTCTTACCAAAGATAGTTACACTATGTTTAGCATTTTCTACACTAGAAATTTTTTAACTGAAAGTTTTTTTTCATTACTCAAATTTTTAACAAAATTTTCTTACTCATCTCTAAAATCAAATTTTACTTCCCTAATATAACTTCATATACACGATCATTTTTCTTTTCAAATCAACTTCACTTGCAGCACATTTGAGAACAAATAAAATTAAATTTTTAAAAATATTTTTCAGCCCCCCCCAAACTTAAATTTTTAACAAGATTAAAAATTTTAGTAGAAAATATAAATAAGCAAGAATTAAAATTTGAAATAACATGCTTATAGTATTTTTTATGCCCTAATTATACAAGTACAAAAACTAAAAACAGGAGTAAAATTAATTCTTGATTAATTCTCTATCATTTTCATTTTAATTCAACATGTAGAGATTCAATAGAATTTTAAGTAGTGCGTACAAATATAAAGACAAACTAACACACTAACTTTGATTTCCAATTTCAACATAAAAACAAACACACTAATAAGATAAAAGAAAAATACAAGGTAGCAGTTTTCTGAGTTTAAAATTTAAAACTAAAGTTAGCAAGATTTATAAACTTTCACAAGCCATAGACCTAAGTTCAATCCTTAACTAACTAACACAATAATTAACACACAACAAAAATTACTACCCTAGAATTAAAAGCAAAGTAGTAACAAAAAAAACATCACAATAATAATTAAAAAAAAGTCCACCACATCACAAAGTCTAAATAGGTACACAAATGCAAATGTAGCAAATCCAAACCATGCAGTCCAACACATATTACAAACATAAAAATAAATAACTGCAATCCTCCTCATCATCCTCAGAATCACTGTTATTCCAAACAACTGTAGGCTCATAGTCAACGTATCTAGGATATGGAGAAAATTGCACTCCTTGGTTACTCTCAATGAGGTTTTCAAGAGATGAATGAAATTTCTTTTCATAATCACTTTTTCTTCAATATGGCCTGCAAAGCTTTCTAAATTTCTTACCTAATCTATGGTATAGTTGATATTGTCCATCATCCTCTGTAATAGTTGACTTTTAGTTTTGGTAGACTCACCTCAAGAAGTAGAAGCTCTTAAGATAGATGCTCAAGATGTAGAAGCAGCAGAGGTAGACATAGCAAACATTGTCATTCCATAACTCCTTGAAAATCGTCCTCTACAGCCAAAAATAGAATGCTCCGGATACAACTTCACATTAACACATGTGATTGGATTTAGAGGCAACAGTACTTTCTCCCAACTATCATATCTCACTCCAGCCTACTCACATAAAGAAAACATTAAGGAAGCAAATCCCAAACCTGCAGTAGTAATGATAGTGGCAGAACTTATGATAGTCTGATAGAACAAAGCTCCAGTGTTGATGAGCTTGCCTTCCTGAATATAATAGTTCAATGTTGCTCTCTCTCTCTGATAACTTCGCTGAGATGATTTGTTGGTAATAGACAGGCTGAAATAAAATAGTGCCATGCCTTTGAAGGTGCACTCAACTTTGAGGTGGAAAAATTGACTCATCTCTCATTAGTAATTTTCCAAAGCCCTCCTCCAACAGTCAAATAGGAAATAGTCTCATCTAGCTCCATCTCAATAGGACAATATTTTGCATAAAAACACAAATTATCGGGCTTTAGATGGTAAAACATATTGATTACCTCCGGTGAAAAAGGTACAAAGCCTCTAACCATGACTCAATCGTCTTCATCCTCAAGTAGATTTGCATATAACTCCCTAACTAGAGAAATAACAGCCACATCAAAAAAGAAACAGAATCGTTCCAATTGTCGGCAAACGATCAAATCTTCTACGGATCTACCTGGATTTTTGAAACATCGCTCTTGAATAAGGTTTCATGATTGCAGAGCATCACTGTACCTATCTTGAGCTTTTGAACTCACAAACTTGCTCGGATCAAAGCGGTCCTTTCCTTTTCTCCTCTTCATTCTTGATGTCATTCTTTAAATTTCATAAATTTTCACAATAACTTCAAAAATCAAGTATAATATAATAAACACAACTTCTATAAGCATAAACTACACTTTCTATGCAATTTTCATAGGTTTTTCCTCATTTTTTACCATGAATAATGATTTTTGGGTTCTTTTAAATGTATTCAAAATACATGGTGATAATCCAAAATGTTTACGTAGAAGTAAAGCTCTTACCTCAAGAAATCCAAATCTATCAATTTTTTATCAATTCCATCAAGAAATCTTCACGAAATGGCTTGCCCTAGACTTCCAAATTGCAAACCTTAGAGGTTGAAGGTGACGGAGAAAGTAAAAATGGCAATTTTTGGGTTTATTTTTCACTTTTCACCATTCGCAAACCGGTTTTTCTGAACCGCAGCTTAAGCACGGATAAGTGGTGCTTAGGCGTCTTCCTCTCGGATTACATCACGCTTAAGAGCGAGAATGTAGCGCTTTGGTCCTAGTGCATGATTTTTAAAATTTTTGAACTTAAGTACAATGCACTATAAGCCTATGTATACCACCCCTAAATGGTCTGATAACACTTAAATGACTATTATACTCTCCCTTAACTCTCCTTTTTCTCAAAATTCTCCACTTAACTAATTCAATTCAAGGCTAAAAAATACACAAATTTTCGCAAAAGCAAACAAATACATTCATTCACAAATGAGTATAAATACATATAACACTTAATGCTCACTCCAAAAAGCTCGGATGAGAAGATCATTCTAAATACAAACACTAAACAAACTAACACATAACACATTAAACAACGACTCCAAACAAACAAACTTTAACACAAAACTTAATTCCATTCTTCATTTTTTAGGACGAACTCTGGTCTTTCATTAGTCTCTCTTGGGGCAATCAGAATATAATGTTAGAAGAATGGATGTCAGCGTTATTTCGGGTTGGTTTGTGGGGAGTTGCCCGTAAGAGGCTATCGGTCGCTGGAATCGAAATCCCATCGCACGCTTCGGAAGGACGTTGAAGTATGAAATCAAACTGACCCCATATTTTTCATATTTTAAAATGAAAGAGCATTGTACCACAAATTCTGTATATATCCCGAAGAATAAACACAAGACTTGAGGATGAGACTCGATCAAATAAACTAAGGAAAGTATGACGTCCGTTTGGTCTGCGAAACCTTTGTATTTGCCGACAAGTTCCCCTATTTAATATAAAGGATTAAATAGGGTTTATATTAAGCTGGGTTC
This sequence comes from Phalaenopsis aphrodite, assembly GCA_003013225.1. Classification (NCBI taxonomy): domain Eukaryota; kingdom Viridiplantae; phylum Streptophyta; class Magnoliopsida; order Asparagales; family Orchidaceae; genus Phalaenopsis; species Phalaenopsis aphrodite. The sequence continues at coordinate 1,116,662 of NEWO01000088.1, read as the reverse complement.
AGACATGCTTCCTATAAGGGCAAACCCCTATAGTTAATTACATCTAAATGACCAAAGTCACCTAAGAAGACTCTCGATAAAAATCAAGAAATATATCTTCAAGAAATTTGAAAGGGTAGGACTCTTCAACGAAATCGGACGTAGAGGTGTGAAAGGGGATTGATTCAAATTTGGAACATTTTTTTGTGGAATCCAAAGGAAGAGGAACTGGGGGATGTCATGGATCCAGAGGAGAACCTCGATGACTTCCCAAGCTATCCTAATGTTTGGCTTCAGTTTTGAGGAGAAATATTTAGGTGTTTCATCCTGCCAATTTTATTAGTTAGGGCTTACAGTCGTGTGAAATGATCACACAAATAGCTTAGAAGATGTGAGGATTTATGTCGTGACAAATGACAACCTCGGAATCCTAAGACGAGTTAAGGCTTATATTGTATAGCAGGGCTATACAAAGGCCTAAAGATAAGGTGAGGATTTACGTTGCATAAGTAAGCAACCTCAAAGTCCTAGACACACATCGTCTCATTACTAAATCTTTGCATTATTTATATAAATAAGGATCATCCCAAAAATAGCATTTCGCATCATAAATGAATTTCTTTTCCTGTTGTTTTGTTATCCCCATAAGGTAAAATACCAGTAACAATATAATTTATAATATCAACATACCACAGTATTTCCCATCCTTTTACAGTATAAAGTTGTTCATCAGGAAAAGTTTCATTAATTTCTCTTTCCAAATTAAGTATGTCTTTCTATTCTAGCCCAAAAATATGATTTTCCATCATAAATGAATTTCTTTTCATGTTGTTTTGTCAGTCCATAAGATAAAATACCGCTAACAATATAATTTATAATATCAACATATCACAGTATTTCCCATCCTTTTACAGCATAAAGTTCTTTATCAGGAAAAGATTCATTAATTTCTCTTTCCAAATTAATTATTTCTTTCTATTCTAGCTGAGATAGATGATCAGCAATTTGATTATCAGCCCCTTTTCTATCGACTACTACAAAATCAAACTCTTGCATTAGAAGTACCCATCTAATTAGTCTTAGTTTAGCATCCTTCTTTTGCATCAAATAATTAATAATCAAACGGCCAGTATACACAACACATTTATCTCCAATAAGATATGCCTTATACTTATCAAAATCATTCACAATGGCTAATAATTCTCTTTCAGTGGTGATGTAATTAATCTGAGCATCATTAAGAGTCTTACTAGCATAGTATATAACTTTAAAAATCTAATAATATTTCTACCCTAAAATAGCTCCAATTGCATAATCACTAGCATCACACATTAATACAAAATGTTTCTCCAAATCAGGTGAAACAATTATAGGAGGTTCTTTTAAAGTTTCAAAGGCTTTAAGGAAATCTTGATTAAAGTTAAATTTTGTATCTTTTTCCAGAAGTTGGCATAAAGTTTTAGTAATTTTTGAAAAGTCTTTAGTATGTCTCTTGTAAAATCCAGCTTGTCCTAAAAAGCTCCTAACTCCTCTTGCTTTAGTAGGTGGAGAAAGGTATGATATAACCTGTATGTTTGTAGAATCTACTTCCATGCCATTTTCTGAAATTTTATGCCCAAGCATGATTCCTCCTGCAACCATATATTGACATTTTTCCCAGTTCAATATGAGATTAGTCTTTTCATAATGTTCCAGAACTTTATCTAAATGATTTAGACATATTTAAAATGAAATTCCAAATACAAAAAAGTTTTCCATAAAGACTTCAATCCCTTTATCAAATAAATCATTGAAATTTGACATCATACGTCTTTAAAATATTGTAGGTGCATTATATAATTCAAAGGGCATTCGCCGAAAAGCAAAAGTTCCATAAGGACTAATAAATGTTGTTTTCTCTTATTCTTTTAGAGCAATAGGTATTAGGTGATAGTTGGAATATCCATCTAGAATAAAAATATTTATGCCCAGCCAATCTATCCAACATCTGGTCCAAATGATCCTTTATGGTGGCAGAATTTAATTTTCTATAATCTATGTAGATTCTCCAACCATGGACTAGTCTTGTTGATATTAATTTGCTATGCTCATTTATCACTACAGTCACACCTCTTATCTTTGGAACACAGTGAATTGGACTTACCCAAGCATTGTCTAAAATAAGATATATTATTTCAACATCTAACAATTTTAAAATCTCTTTGTTCACAACTTCTTTCATCATAGGATTTAATCTCCTTTTAGAATCAGCTCTTGGTTCATGTTAATCTTCTAATAAGTTTCTATCCATACAAATTGAAGGACTGAAGCCATTAATATCAGCTAATGTCCATCAAAAGGCTTTTTAATATCTTCTCAAAGTTTTTAACCGATGTTGGTCTTGCGTATCAGTTAATTATGAGGATACTATAACAAGTAATGTAGATAAATCTCCTAAGAATGCTTACTTCAAATGTGTAGGAAGTGTTTTCATTTCCAGTTCAAGAGGTTTCTCAATAGATGAAATCAAATTCTTATTACTTTCACTAGGATCTAACTTTTCATATTTTTTCTGAACATAATTCAAATCCTCTTTACTCAATTCCATAGATTCATCTTAAATTTTATCCTCATCTTTATATTCCACATATTCTTTTTCAAACTCTCTTTCAAAAGTCATCTTAAAATGTTAATGGCTTAATTATTTGTTAATATTCATTCTAAAGCATTCAATTTCTTGCTACTTTGTAGGGCATCTCATTGATTTTGCAATATCAAATGTAACCTCTTGATCACTAACTCTCATAGTTAGTTCTTCTTTCTACACATCTATCAAAGCTCTTCCAGTGGCTAGGAATGGTCTTTCTAAAATGATAGAAATTTCTTTATCTTCCTCCATATCTAATACAATAAAGTTCACAGGAAAGATAAATTTATCGACTTTTACCAAAGCATCTTCTATAACTCCTTTAGGACAGGTAATCAAACGATCAGCTAACTGAAGAGTTACAGTTGTAGGAGAAATATCTCCTAAGCCTAACCTTCTAAATATTGATAACGACATAAGATTAATACTAGCTCCTAAATCACATAAAGCTTTTCCATAAAATCATTTGCCAATAGCACAAGGAATTGTAACACTTCCAGAATCTTTAAGTTTTTTAGGGAACTTTTTCTGAATTATAGTGCCACACTCCTCGCTTAGTGCAACAGTCTCATTATCTATAAACTTCCTTTTCTTATTAAGTATATCCTTCATGAACTTCACATAGCTTGGCATTTGTTCCAAAGCATCAACAAATTGAATGTTTATCATTAATTTCCTCAAAATTTCTAAAAATTTTGAAAAATAATTATCTTTATGTTTCTGCTTCAATTTTTGAGGAAATGGAGGTGACAGTCTTTCTACATTGATTTTCATTGGTTTAATTGGACTTTCTACTTCAAAATGAAAATCTTCACCAAATTTTTCATTTTTTCCCTCATATTTTTCAACTTCAACTTCTTTTTGAACTCTGTTTTCTAATTCTTTTTCACTTCTCAGTTGAATAGCTTTAATTTGCTCTTTGTTATGATCTTTAGGATTTACTTCAACATTATTAGGCAATGTTCTTGGAGGTCTATTGTGAAGTTTAGAAGCAATACATCCCAACTGATTTTTCATATTTCTGATTGCAGCTCCTTAACTTTGTAATTGATTACCCATTTGCAATATCAATTCTTGCATTGATAGCTTTTTCTCCTTACTCTACAAATTATTAAATCCTGGGAGGTAATAAGGTTTATAATCTTGATTCCCTTGATTGTTGGAGTTTCCCAATGGGTTAGCAGTATTGTTTCCCATTGTGGATTTGTAGCATTAGAGTTATTGTTACTTCAACTAAAGTTTGAATGGTTTTTCCATCCAAGATTATAATAATTGGCATAAGGGTTATTAGAACTATAGTTTATTGCCTTTAACGTCTCAGAAGAAGATTGAGATTCTATCATTTGTCCCAATTAGTTTTCCTCGTGCACAGATTCTGTTGAGAGTAATTCATTCCATATTAATCTATATTCTTTGACATAGCGGTTATTTGGGTAGCTAACATACATATTGCATTAGAATAATGTGTTCTAGCTACTCTTTTTGGATGTACCCTTTCAGAGGGCGATTGAAATTTATTTGTAACCATCTCTTCAATTAATAAATAAGCTTCATCGAAACGTTTTGACATTAACGATCCATCAGCAGCAACATCAATTATCCATCTAAGAGATCCAACCAACTTATTATAAAAAGTTTGAATTATTAACCAATCTGGCAATGCATGGTGTGGACACTTTCTAAGGAGATCTTTAAATCTTTCCCAGGCTTCATAAATTGATTCCCCTTCAAACTGATAAAAAGATGTGATATCATTTCTAAGCGCAGTAGTTTTTGAAGGTAGGAAATATTTAGATAAGAATTTTTGTGATAAATCTCCACATGTTCTGATAGATCCAAGTGCTAATGAGTTTAACCACATTTTAACTTTACCCCTTAGTGAAAAAGGAAAAAAGTCTAAGCTTAACAGCATTATTCAACACTCAATCATATTTAGCTCACAATTCTAGAATACTAGTAAGGTGTAAATTAGGATCTTTAGTTGGTGTTCCTCTGAACTGATTGTTTTGTACCATTTGGAAAATAGCAGGTTTAAGCTCAAATGAATTGGCAGCTATAGTAGGGTTTTGTATACTCAAATGAATTTCATCTGCTGTAAGATTAGCATAATCTCTTAAAGTTCTCTGATGATGTTCATTTTTATTTCTAGAATTAATTAAATTGCAAGCCATTTTGCTAAAATGATCTTTCTCTTTTTGTTTTTTTTCAAAATTTTCTAACAGTTCTCTCTAATTAAGAATTATGAGGTACTAAATTTTTATATCTTGCACTACGCATAAACAAACAAAGCAAATAATTAAAAATAAGTAAACACACTTAAATAAGAAAATGTTCAAACTAATACAAACACTCTTTTTTTTAAATAAAGCAAAATAAAAAAAATAAAGTACTGACTAATACTGTCCATTAGTTCCCAGCAATGGCTCCAAAAACTTGTTGGCGAGTAGATTTAGTGTGTAAATTTTGTAAATATTTTTCAATATTACAAAATTACACACGACAGATATATAATAAATATGTAATATATTCCCAACAAAAATACCTTTTATGAAAATAGTTTAGCTTTTAAAACTCTTTTTAAAAATGTAAAATCCCCATTAAAAGCACTACAAATTTATGTATCGCTCATGTAATAAAGTTTCTAATGGAGTCCAAGATATCGATCTCACATGGAAATTGGAAAATCCTTTAAGTAAGTTTTTGAAATTATTTTATAATTTAAAAAAACAAAAATAAAAGAAAAGTTTGAAGTTTGAATATTAACTACTAAGGTGAATGCTATATAAAATGCAGTTGAAAAGTAAAGTTAAATAACTAAGAACTAACTTTCAAAAGTAAAATTACGAAAACTAAAAAAAAATTTTGTTTTAACTGAAAGTTTAAATTTAAGAAAGCATCCTTCCTCTTTACAATGAGTATATGGATTGTGAAGAAATTGAAATCATTTGAATATATATATATATATATATATATATATATATATATATATATATATATATATATATATATATATATATATATATATATATATATATATATATATATATATATATATATATTATTTTGTGTCAAATAGGAGCAATCATATTCTTTACCCTCTTCCGAGTGCTATAAAAAACATTGACTAACCCAAATTTTGGTCCCTAGTTTTGTGGTTAAGATGGGAGGATACCGGCTACCACTCCAGAGATCCCACTACTCCCTCACATGAGGGCTAACAATCTCACATCACATTCCAATTAACTAGACCAAATTGGAGATTTTAATTTGTCACCATAAAATCTCCAATTTTAAATCCAACAAAGTATTTTTCCTTATTTATTAGCACCCAATCTTATAGATTACATAATCTCCCATAAAATCAAATGTGATTCTCCCTATGTTGTAGAAATCATATCCCTTTTTCAGAACGTATGTCTCTCAACAAGTTTTAACATTTCAATTGGCCAGATAGAAAAGTAAATGAAGATCGGAGTACAAATCATGAAAATTTTTAATATTTAAAACTGTAGAAAAAAAAATCAATTCTTCACAAGACCATATCTCAAAATAGGGAGAAGATAAAGAAGAACTTATCTCACAATCCTTCCCAAGCAAATCCCTAGAAGTTCTCTCCAAGTCTTTCTCTCTTTACAATCCCACTCAATTCTCTCTTAGAAGTGTAATGAAGAAGAAATCTCTCACCTTCCCTCTCCTCTTACAACCTTAGAAGAAAATCTCCTCTTCTCCTCTTACCTCTCATGCCAACTTTCTCTCTTTCTCCCTCTCTCGTCCCTCTCTCTCTCTCTTCTCCCATACTCTCTATGAAGTCTTCTCTTTTATTTTGGGTTGCCTCTTTTGAAAAAGAATTCAAAAGTTCCCTCCAAAAGTCAACTCTTTTGAATTCAAAAGATATGTTATTTGATCCAATAGACATATCCCTTCATAAAAGAACCTTCCAAAGTGTCTAGATGCATTGTATTACTCCAATAGGTTTGTAGAACAAGTGTCCCTTTGGAAACTCGCGCAAAATTTGTATTAAACCACCTTAATTTGCAAAAAGTTGAATCTGATGCATCATGCGCCGATCTGGCTCATCATGTGTTAGAATCCCAAAATTCGTTGTTTTGGCTCCAAATTTCGTCATTTTTGTCATTTTTGGTCCAAATGCCTAAAAATGATATACATGTAGCAAAAACATGAAAATACCCCTCTTTAAAGTGTAATATCACCAAAAATAAGCATAAACTATGTACTTAAAATAGTATATTATTTTGGTGAATCAAAATCCCCCAAACATAAAAGCATATGACTTGTCCTCAAGTGACACTTTTATTACATAAAAGCATATGACTTAGGATAGAGATTAACTTATAACGTCTATACTTTTGTTTAATAAACAGAATAGTAAAATTTAAGAAAAACCTTTAATAAGTTAGATTCAAACTCTTAGTTTAGGAATACTCTGTAATCAAATTTAAGATTTTTGAATTTTTATTCATTTCAAGAAGAATTGCAATTTTTCATATTAAGGACATTTAGAATATTCATATGAAAAAGAACTTCATGAAAACTTTACTAGTAATTCTACTAATACTCTAATATAAGTTTAGAAAATGTAATAAAGCTCCTTCTTTAAATGGATTCAAGTGAAGCCAATTTTTTATTAGGCATTTTCTCAAGCTTCTCACTTATTTTTCTTTTCTTTTTCTTTTTCTTTCTTTTTTTCCTTATTTTAGGGTCTTTTCAATCATTTCTTTTCTATTCTTTTGCCAAGTGAGGATTATTTTATCTAGATAGCCTTTATTGATTTTGAACTTCACTATCCTCTTCTTAAAGTTAAAACTTTATACCTTTCTTCACTTTATAAATTTATATTAGTTTATGATTTTTCATAAAATCTCATTATTTTCTTCTTACATGAAACTCTAAAATTCTTAACACTTTAAAAATACAATTTTCTTTACTTGAAATAGAAAAACATAGTCTTATTTTATCATACCAAATATCTTTAACTTTAGAATTGACCTTCATTATTAAAATCTTTTTCTTAAATTTACCGAAATATTTATAAACAAGAGTATAGTCATTTAAAGTTAAAAATTAATATCTCAGACCATGTTAAACTAATTTTAAAAATAAAGTTAATTGAGGACAAATAAAATTTAGTTTACTTCTTTTCAAAATAATTTTTTCTTTCCCCCAAACTTAAGTATTTAAGTGATTTTAAAAATATTTTTAATATAAAATTTTGTATGTACATGAAAATAATTTTAAATACATGAAAATAAAATTTTGTAGGTACATGAAAATAGTAAATACATGAAAATAAAAACTGGCCTATAGAGGATTTCTGACTATGAAACTCGGCTTTGATATACTTCAGGTACTAACTGTAAAACTACATACAGACTTTAAAACATTAAATAAAACATAATATTTTTTAAAGAACTTGCTGAGAATTAAAAATAGAAATACAAAAACTGAAAAACAAAACTAAAAATACTAAAAATACAAAAAAATGAAAGTCTACAGTTACTATTACGGATTCAGTTCACAATACAACATAAAAGTTTTTACTACAACAGGTTTCAAATAAAAGTACATCTTAATATACTAACAAATAACAAGCAAACATCAAAATACACTAAACTAAGCTCATAAAAATCAATTCTCATCTCCTTCCTCATCATCATCATAATCTTCTTCTTCTTCTTCTTCATGAACAGGAGCATAGGGAGTGAAACTGGGGCAAGCAGGAAAGTCCACATTAGGTTCACCCTTAAGATGTCTTACCATAGCATTTTCAAAATCAATATCATCTTGAATTCTCCTCTGCTAACATTCAGCATTATAAGCATTTCTTGGTCCTATCTCTCCCAATTAAGTTTGAATATTAATTTTGTGCATTTGTTGAATCATCAGTTGGTCCATAATACCTTCAAGTGATACAGATCGAGAAGTAGACTCCCTTGTAGCAGATGTAGAGGGCATATCCCTTCTTCCACCTCTAAATTCAATAAATGATTCCACTCTCTGAATCATATGCCTCCCAATCAGATTTTGTGGCTATAATCTTTCTTCATTTCTACGGGATTCTAATCTTGATTGTTCACATAGAGTGAAAATCAGGGCAGGGTATCCCAAACCACCAACGGTAGAACTACCAGCTATACTTTGAGCATGTTGAACTATAAGTGCACCAACACCTATTTTTTTCCTGTTTAGTACAACTTTATCTTTTGTAACATCTGCCAAATGATTTAATGGCAATAATTTGGCAGAAATGAAGTGGTGCCATACTTTTGACTGAATAGTCAACATGGAAGTAGGGAAGTTAACTATCTTGTTATTCTTAATCTTCCACTCCCCTCTTCCATCAGTAAAAAATGCAATCAATTCTTCCAGTGATGAATCAGTCATCACAAATGCAGTGTATTCCTCAAAAAATATATTTCTCGGCCCATAAAAAGTGTTGATCCTTTCAGCAGTAAATTCAACATGCTTACCTCTCACAAAGATGTGATCTTCAACAGTGAACCTCAGGTTTGCATAAAACTCCCAAACCATCGTGACAATTCTTCTGTAGTAAAGTAGCAGAATCTTTCTCAGTTTCTGGTGAGAACCAGTAACTCGATCTCACCACCCTGTTTTCAAATGAGTGTTCTTGGATCATTCTTCTTGTCTCCATTTAAGTATTGTAACTGTGCTGAGCTTTGAAAGTAACAAGTCTTCGTGCATCAAAAGCTTTGGACGATCTTCCTCTCTTAACTTGGGGAGCTATTTAAAAATTCTATGAAAAATCCAAATAATTCTAAATAAATTGTTCAATAAAAAATCTCACTCCTTAAGCAAGATTATTTGGTAAGAAACTTTTCACCATGAGTTTTCTTCTAACTTTTTCATCAAAAATCCCAAAATTTGGATCTCCCAAATACATGATGAAAATAAAAAATTTCTAAGTTTAAGTGAAGCTCTTACTAAGCAAAGATGAAATCTATGGTTTTTAGCTCCAAATCCTTCTTTTTCGCCCACAATGTGATGCCCTAAACCAAGGTCTTGAGGTAGAAGATGACTTAAGCAGTGAAAATGGAGTCTGTCCATGAAATTTGTAGTTTTCTAGGCCATCTAAGGTGCTCAGACCTTTGGCGCATCATGTGACAATCTGGTGCATCATGCGTCAAGGCTCTGAAAATTGGCGCATCATGCATCAGAGCTTAAATTCAATATACCACTAACAATATAATTTAAAATATCAGCATACCATAGTATTTCCCATCCTTTTACAGCATAAAGTTGTTCATCAGGAAAAGTTTTATTAATTTCTCTTTCCAAATCAAGTAATTCTTCCTATTCTAGCTTATATAGATGATCAGCAATTTGATTACCAGTCCCTTTTCTATCGACTAGTACAAAATCAAACTCTTGCATCAAAAGTACCCATCTAATTAATCTTGATTTTGCATCCTTCTTTTGCATCAAATATTTAATAGTCGAATGGTCAGTATGCACATCACATTTAGCTCAAATAAAATATGACCTAAGCTTATTAAAAGCGTACATAATGGCTAATAATTCTCTTTCAGTGGTGGTTTAATTAGTTTGAGCATCATTAAGAGTTTTATTAACATAGTGTATAAATTTAAAAATCTTATTGAATCTATGCCCTAAATTAGCTCCAATTGCATAATCACTAGCATCACACATTAATTCAAAAGGTTTCTCCCAATCAGTTGAAATAATTATAGGAGCAGTGATCAATTTTTCCTTTAAAGTTTCAAAGGCTTTAAGGCAATCTCTATTAAGGTCAATTTTTTTATCTTTTATCCAGAAGTTGGCATAAAGGTTTAGTAATTTTTAAAAGTCTTTAATATATCTCCTATAAAATCCAGCAAGTCATACAAAGCTCCTAACTCCTCTTACTATAGTAGGTGGAGGTAGGTTTGATATAACCTGTATTTTTGCAGGACCTACTTCCATGTCATTATCTGAAATTTTATACCCAAGCATGATTCCTCCTACAACCATAAATTGACATTTTTTCGACCTCATCTTTTCAACTCAACTTCTTGTTGAACTCTATTTTCTAATTAATTTTCACTTCTCAGTTGAATAGCTTTTATTTGCTCTTTGTTCTGATCTTTATGATTTACTTCAACATTACTAGGCAATATTCTTGGAGGTCTATTGCTAAGTGTGGTAGCAATACATGCCAATTGATTTTCTATGTTTCTTATTGCAACTCCTTGACTTTGTAATTGACTACCCCTTTACAATATCAATTCTTCTATTGATAGCATTTTCTCCTTACTCTGTAAATTATTAAATCATGGGGGATAATAAGGTTTATAAACTTGATTCCTTTAATTGTTGGAGTTTTCCAATGGGTTAGCAGTATTGTTTCCCTATTGCAGATTTGTAGCATTAGAGTTATTGTTACTCCAACTAAAGTTTGGACGGTTTTTCCATCTAAGATTTTAATAATTGGCACAAGGGTTATTAGAATGATTGAAAATTAATTGCACTCATCTCTTCAATTAATGAATATGCTTCATCTAATGGTTTTGACATTAATGATCCACCACTAGCAACATCAATTATCGCTCTAAGAGATCCAAACAACCCATTATAAAAATTTTAAATTATTAACATATCTGGCAATGCATGGTGTGGACACTTTCTAAGGAGATCCTTAAATCTTTCTCAAGCTTCATAAATTGATTCCCCTTCAAACTAACGAAAAGATGTGATATCATTTCTAAGCTTAGCAGTTTTTGAAGGTAAGAAATATTTGGATAAGTTTTTTTGTGATACATCTCCCCATGTTCTGATGGATTAAGCTGCTAATGAGTTTAAAGACGTCTCAGCTTTATCCCTTAGTGAAAAAGGAAAAAAGTCTAAGCCTAACAACATCATTTGACAATCTATCATATTTAAATGTTGCACACAATTCTAGAAAACTATGAAGGTGTAAATTAGGATCTTAAGTTGGTGTTCCTACAAACTGATTCTTTCGTACCATTTGGATAATAACAGGTTTAAGCTCAAATGAATTGGCAGCTATAGCAGGGTTTTATATACTCAAATGAATTTAATCTGTTGTAGGATTACCATAACCTCTTAAAGGTCTCTGATAATGTTCATTTTCATTTCCGGCATTGTTTAAATTGCAGGTCATTTTACTAAAATTATCCTTCTCTTTTTGTTGTTTTTGAATTTTTCTAATTGTTCTCTCGAATTCAGAATCATATGGTACTAACTTTTTATATCTTACACTACACATAAACAAACAAAGGAAGTAATTAAAATTAAGTAAACACACTTAAATAAAAAAATGTTCAAACTAAACTACAAACACTCTTTTTTTTCTAAACAAAATAAAATACTGACTAGTACTTTTCATTAGTTCCCTGACAACAGCGTCAAAAACTTATTGACGGGTAGATTTAGTGTGTAAATTTTGCAAATATTTTTCAATACTATAAAATTACACACGGAAGATATATAATAAATATGTAATATAATCCCAAAATAATTTCCTTTTATGAAAATAGTTTATCTTTTAAAACTCTTTCTAAAACTGCTAAATCCCTGTTAAAATCAACACAAGCATGTGTATCGCTCAAGGAATAAAGGGCTCTAATGGAGTCCTAGATATTGATCCCATAAGGAAGTTCGAAAATCCTTTAAGTAAGTTTTTAAAATTATTTTATAATTTAAAAATGCAAAAATAAAGTAAAGTGCGAAGTTTGAATACTAATATTAAGGTGAATGCTAAATAAAATGTAGTTGAAAAACAATATAAACTAACTAAGAAATAACTTTCAGAAGTAAAATTACAAAACTAAATAAAATTTTTATTTTGACAGAAGTTCAAATTTAAGAAAGCATTATTCTCTTTTACAATGAGTATATGGATTGTGAAAAAATTGAAATCATTTGAATATATATATATATATATATATATATATATATATATATATATNTATATATATATATATATATATATATATATATATATATATATATTGTTTTGTGCCAAATAGGAGCAATCATATTCTTTACCATCTTCCGAGTGCTATAAAGAACATTCACTAATTAAGAGTTTGGTCCTTAATTCTGTGGTTAGGCTGGGAGGATACGGCTACCACTCTAGAACTCCTACTACTCCCTCACCTGAGGGCTGACAATCTCGCATCAGTTTTCAATCGACTGGACCAAATTGGGGATTTTCATTTGCCACCTTAAAATCTCCAATTCTCCATCTAACAAAGTATATTTACTTAACTATTTGCACCCAATCCCATGGATGACATACTCTCCCATGAAATAAATTGTGATTATCCATATGTTGTTGAAATTATATCCCTTTTCAGAACATATGTCTTTCAACAAGTTTTAACATTTCAATTGATCAAATCGAAATGTAAATGAAGATCAGAGTTCAAATCATCACAAATTATTAACATTTAAAATCGTGGAAAACAAAATTAATTCTTCACAAAACCATATCTCAAAGTAAGGATAAGGATAGAATTCATGAGAAGGATACAAAAAACACAGATTTCATATATAAAAATAAGTTTACAAAATAAAAGAAACAAAAATAGAACTTATCTCACAATCCTTCCCAAGCAAATCCCTAGAAGTTCTCTCCAAGCCTTTCTCTCTTTACAATCCCACTCAATTCTCTCTTAGAAGTGTAATGAAGAAGAAATCTCTCACCTTCCCTCTCCTCTTACAACCCTAGAAGAAAATCTCCCTTTCTCCTCTTGCCTCTCACACCAACTTTCTCTCTCTCTCCCTCTCTCGTCTCTCTCTCTCTCTTCTCCATCTCTCTCTATGAAGTCTTCTCTTTCATCATGGGTTGTCTCCTTTGAAAAAGAATTCAAAATTCTCTCCAAAATTCAACTCTTTCGAATTTAAAAGATATGTCATTTGATCCAAAAGACTTTTCCCTTCATAAAATAACCTTTCAAAGTGTCTAAATGCATTGTATTACTCCAATACCTATGTAGAACAAGTGTCCCTTTAAAGATTTGCGCAAAATTCATCTTGAACCGTCTTAATTTATAAAAAAGTAGTCCTGATGCATCATGTGTCAGTTCTCTGTCAAGCAGCGCATCATGCGCTGATCGGGCGCATCATGTGCCATAGTCCCAAAATTTGTTGATTTAGCTACAAATTTTGTCCTTTTTTCCATTTTTGTCTCCAAATGCCTAAAAATAATATACATGTATTTAAAACATGAAAATACCCTTCTTTAAAGTGTAATATCACCAAAAATAAGCATAAAATATGTACATTTAGAATTTTCCTTTATTATTAAAAACTTTATACCTAAATTTACCATAATATTTATAAATAGAAGTATAGTCATTTAAAGTTAAATCTTAATATCTCAAGCCATGTAAAATTATTTTTAAAAATAGAGTTTATTGAGGACAAATAAAATTTTGTTTACTTCTTTTCAAAATAAAATTTTCTTTCCCCTAAAGTTAAGTTTTTAAGTGATTTTAAAAATATTTTTAGTATAAAATTTAGTAGGTGAAAAAAAAATAGTAAATGCATGAAAATAAAAACTGACCTGTAGAGAATTTCTGACTAAAAAACTCGGCTTTGGTATACTGCAGGTACTAACTACAAAACTACATACATGCTTTAAAGCATTAAATAAAACATAATATATTCTAAAAACCTTCCTAAGAATTAAAAACAGAGTTACAAAAACTGAAAATACTAAAAATACAAAAAAAAAGAAAGTCTACAGTTACTATTACAGATTCAATTCACAACACAACATAAAATTTTTTACTACAATAGGTTCCAAATAAAAGTACATCACAATACACTCACAAATAACAAACAAACATCAAAACACACTAAACTAAACTCATAAAAATTAATTCTCATCTCTTTCCTCATCATCATCATAATCTTCTTCCTCTTCTTCTTTGTCTTCTTCATCATGAACAGGAGCATAGGGAGTGAAACTGGGGCAAGCAGGAAACTCCACATTAGGTTCATCCCTAAGATGTCTTACCATAACATTTTCAAAATCAATATCATGTTGAACTCTCCTCTGCTGATATTCATCATTATAAGAATTTCTTGCTCCTATCTCTCCCAACTGAGTTTGAATAATAATTATGTTCATTTGTTGAATCATTGGTTGGTCCATAATACCTTCAAGTGATGCAGATCAAGAAGTGGATGCCTGTCGGCATAATTTATTTAAGGATTTACCTGTTGGAGGCTGTCGGCCACCAGAATTGGAATCTCGTCGCCCGCTTCAGAGTGACATTTAATTTACATATATATTTAAGTTAGAAAAATATGAAATCAAATTGATCTCATTTATTTCATATTTTAAATGAAAGAGCACTACATTTCAAACTATGCATTTATCTCGAAAGATAAACACGAGATTTGAGGGTGAAGCTCGATCAAATAAACTAAGAAATATATGACATCTGTTTGGTTTTTGAAACCATTCTATTATAAGCGAAGAAGTTCCCCAATTTAATACAAAAAATTGAATAGAGTTTATATTAAGCTGGGTTCTTGAAAGTTTCCTATAAAGGCAAGCCCTTATAGTTAATTAAATCTTAGACAACCAAAGTCGCATAAGAAAACTCTCAATAAAAATCAGGGAATATTTTCTTTAAAGAGGTCAAAGAAAAAGTACTTTTCAATGAGCTTGGATGAAGAGGTGTGAAAAACAATGACTCAAATTTGGAAAAATTAGTGTGGAATCTAAAGGAAGAAGAACTAGGGGATGTCACAAATCCTGAGGATAACCTCGATGACTTCCCAGTCTACCCTATGGTTTGGCTTAAAACTAAAGTAGAAATATTTAAATGTTTCATCGTGCCAATTTTATTAATTAGGGCTTACATTCGTGTGAAACAATTACACAAATATCCTGGAAGATGTGAGGATTTAATTCTTGACGAATGACAACCTCGGAATCCTAAACTGAGTTAGAGCTTATATTCTATAGCAGGGTTACACAAAACCCTAAACATAAGGTTGAGGTTTTATGTCTCACTAGGCGGAATATCTCAAAGTCCTATAGCTTGTTATTTAATTCTAAGGAATGGTGTAGGAGATGCAGATATGTTTTGTTGTTGAAGATGGTCATGTTGCCTACAATGTTAGCTCCTCGTCGTGATAAATTTAAATTTTCTAAGGTGTCAATTCATGATGTCAAATCAAATTTGTTAAAAGATCATAGTTATTTAAATATTATGGGGGATTTTAAAGTTGATTAGAGCGACACTGGTTAGGATCCTATAGTTCCCTCGTTCTGACACCACTATTTTCTTTCGAATTCATTTAGTTCAAATGAATTTTCTAAAATCAACTTAATGATTTCTATACTTTCATTTAGACTGTGAGAAGTCTTGTTAGCAACTGTAGGTTACCTCCTCCGAGGGATTCTCGATCATTTGATATAGACATCTTAATTTAGTTGTAATTTTTATTTTATGATGTTTGTGATTAAATTTTGAGTTGTCTTTATATTTTAAATGTTGTGGCAGCGAATTTTATCTTGTTTAATTTTAAAGTTTTAGTTGTGGTTTTACGGTTATCTCAACAGTTTTGGTTTTAACATGCAGAGTGACATCGTTGTTTAGCATGCAAGTTTGAGATAAGAAGTGCAGAAATGTAAATTCAATAATTTTAAAGCATACCTGTTGATTCTTCTCGTTCCTCCATCTGAGAGGTTGGCTTTGGCAACATATATATAATCATGCAAAGAATTTAAAATTTTAAATTTTAGTTTTAGTTTTACGGCTATCTCAACAGTTTTGGTTTTGACATGGAGGGTTACATCATTTTTTAACATGCAAGTTTGAGACAAGAAGTGCAGAAATGTAAATTCAGTAATTTAAAAGCGTACCTATTGATTCTTCTCGTTCCTCCACCTGAGAGGTTAGCTTTGGCTACATATATATAATCATGCAAAGAATTTAAATTGCATGAATAGTTGAAGGTATAACTACCAAAACCCAAAGTATGACTCTATTGAGCTTCCGAAGATCTTAGTAGATGATTTTAGAACAAGATATAACAAGTTCAACTTGCCCTTCAAAATATTCAATAGGTTTCAAAGTGCTTTAAGCATGAACCTGAACCACTTTGTAGATCTCTTGAAATATTTTGAGTTCATTATGAACTTATCAAATTGTTCCATTAATCATCCATGGTTAAGCTAAGGTTATCTCATTGCTCAGAGAAACTTGATGTTTTATCCATCCCAAGGCTAGGACACTGAATTAATCAATTGATATTTTATTTAAGAATTATGTGGGTGGGTGCCCCTAACGCATGTTTGACTCGTAAAAGATTGTGGTGCCCACAATTACAGTCAGGCTTATAGAGTTTAAAGATGTTAATCACCCATCATATTATCTTCTAAATCTAATCAATTGAGTTTAGACATCGAGCCTAGGTCACTATCAAGGCCCTTAACAATCATAATGGGATAAATTGATGGTGGATAAAATTTTGGTTTAAGTGACATATATTCTTATTGAAAGATCACATCATCATAAATTTTAAGCTTAGAATAAGTAAATTATCATCTTCCCAGCTTAAGCCCATCACTTAGGAATCATTTGATCTTAATTGACTTCCAAGTCACGAAGATTAGGGAAATTATGATTTTGTTGATATTGTGAAAAGGTGGTAAGTGAGTTTCTACCCTTTGATCCCATCATGTTTCAATCAACCAAACATATTTATTAGGACAAAAATTACCCTTTTTTCCTTGGTTGACCCTAAAATTTGATTAAGGCACCAAAATCTAAAATTACTGCACTGTCCTTGGAGCCTTCCGTTTTATAATTCATTAAACACCACTCTAATGACTTTGAGAGTTTAGAGTGTCTTATCCATGGGTCAATTAAAACATCAAAGACAAATAATGTGGGTTTTAAGGATTTAATTTAATTTAAAAAATTATTTAAATCCATAAAATAATATTTTCCAAAATTGATTTATTTAATTATCCAAAATAAAGTTTTATTCATGAGAAAATCATTCGAAGTTCCCTTAGGTTAGACACTTAGAAAAAGTTCCATGATTTCTTTGAAGTAAATTTTATTATTATTATTTAATCATTAACAAATTTCAATTATTTAATTAAATGGAAAATAATGTTTTAACTACAAAAATTATTTTCATATTTTTATTAGACTTCTCTGAATTCAGAAAACTCGGAGAATCAAATTTTGTATTTGTGAGAATTTTTTAATTTATTTATTAGAATTATTTTAATGGGAAAATAAGGAAAATTCATTTTTTAAGCTTTTAAAATTTATCCTTAGCTTAGAAAAATTAGGAAAAATATTCTAATGAGTTCTAAGTGGTTAGGGAACAATTAGGCACATTTTTAAATATTTTAATATTTTGAGATTTTAATTAATTTTAATTTTTTAAAATTTAAAATAAAGCTCAAAAATAAAAAATTTTCGCAGAAATAGTTTTTATTTTTCTTAAGTTTTCCTGATCACTCAAAAGGCCACTTTTCATAATTTTTCCAATTGTATTTAATTTAATACAATTATTTATGTACAAAAATACAAGGTTTCTTAAGAAAATCAACTTCAGTGCTCAAACTTAGCCAAATAATATTTCAATTTTTACAGTGGATAACATGATTTTTATACACAATGTGGAATTGATTTTATCAATAATTTAATAATACTTAATTTACATAAATTAAATAAAAATATATGCATTTAATTAATAATAGAAATGTACAAAGTGATTCAAAACATCATGTAATTTTTCCTAAGCTTATCTGACCATAAGAAACCTAATAAAATTATTTTCATAATTTGTCACATGATATTTTAATTTATATAATTAAAATAAGCCAAAATAGCCATCCTGGCTTGAAAATTATGGTTAGAAGCACAGAGATGCTCTCTGACATTTAAAAAATCAGAGAACATCTTCTATCATAAGGAATAAATCCTAAAAAAATTAATCCATGGTGAGCAATGGTTGATCATAATGAATTAAAATACTTGAGAGAGTATTTAATTCATTAAAAATTAGGGAGCCAACAAACAATTTTTATTTTTAATCCACATTATTCTCTTCTATTTCCTGAGCATCAGGATATTTTTCTTTTATTTTTTTGATTTTTTTACACAAAGGTATGATTTTTCAAAGATCAGACATTAAAATAAATAAAACATTCCCTGATTTATCTACTTATCCACGCGGCACCACCTCAACCTCATCTGTTCCAAAGTCTCCATGCGGCGCTCCGCCATTTTACACCACCAGCCAAGTAGCCGCCTCATCAACCCAGCTTTTTGCTCCATCCACACGTCCGACTTTCTCTCATTCGTCCGTTGAATAAACGTGCGATCAAACGGCTCTTAGTCATTGTCCCCAAGTGACCTAATCCAAGAACTATTTACACTAAAACCCTAAGATCTCAAGCTAGACTCAATCAATTTGCATGGGATTTATTTTTAGACCTTCATCTACTCAAGATGAATATATCTATACGGTTGATCAAGCATGAAATCAAGCCATTACACATGGAGAATCAAAAAGAGCTCGCTTTAGGGTTGAGATTCAACACCTTTTTTCTGGGAGGGGAGGACTCAATCAGATGGTTGTGGTAGCTTTGATTTAGTCCAACGAGCCACCAAATGAATTCTCAGGCCCTTGTGAATTTTTTAGGTATGTTCTTGACTAAGCTCGATTTCAGGTGTTGGTCAAAGTCTGTGCTAGGGGTTCTCTGTGAAGTGGCTTCTTTATGGAATCAACTTCTCTCACTGTAGGGATTGTGTGTGCACAAATAATTGAAGTTTAGTGGACTGAGAAAGTGTGGGCAGATATGTTCTGATTTTAGGGCAAATTTTAAACTCAAAATTGAGCTCTCACAGTGGGTACCAGAGGGGGAAAACGGTTGCAATGAGCTTAAGAGTTCTTGGAGAGTGTCTGAGAGAAATTGGGCAGAGTTTCCCCAAGGAAATTGGAGTGCTCTCCTATTTGGCCATGGAGGAGGGGTTTAAACAGAATGGCTTATGCTGGAGCTCAGGGCTTCAATTCAGGTTAAAAAGGCTACTGAAGTGGAGGGCTAATAATCTTTAAAGGACATTTGGGATGAGCTGGTTTCTATGAGTGTAATTTAGTTTACATTAGGTGTGGTGGCTCTTGGTTTTTTAGTTTTCTAGCGACTAAGGATGTTGGCCAGAGCAGAGGAGGTGGTCAGGCAGTCAGGTGAGCCAGAGAGAGGGTTAATTATGATTAACTACTAATGGTTTGGCATGATGGTGTAAATATTTGGTTTAAACCCATAAATGGGATGAAATTCCTTTAATTTAGGGAACCATTGGTCCATAGACCACCTTGGCTGGTTTAGGTGGGTTTGGTCCAGTCACTAGGGTGTACTTGGTGGTTGTAGATGTCTTGGATTGATTAATTTGTCACGGGTAAGTCAATTTTGGTGCATGGGTTCAATTTGGGTCAAATTATTTTGAAGTTGGGTTTGGGTTAGGCTAGCCATGACTTTGAGCCCAATTGATTGATTAATTTGGTGTGGGTGATTTTCATGAAGGTTTAGAAAAGATTTGAAGAGATTTTGAATCGATTTTGAGGTTCAATTTGAGGGATTTTGGGCATGTGATCAATTTAGGGATGTTAGGCTAGACTTGGGCTTAGGTTAGGCTAAAGTTGAATTACGTTCAAATTGATGGTTGAAAATGGTCTAGGGGAATATCATGAAGAATTTTCAACATCAATTGGGTGTCAATTTTGGGCATTCAATTAGGTGACATTTGGAGACATAACCAAATTGGGGCAAATTATTTTTGGATTTGGGTTGAAATTAGGTGAAATTTAAGCATGATCAAGGCCAATTTAGGGTTCAATGTGATGTGTGGAAATGTTTCAAAGAGTTTATGATGCATAATTGGGGTAATTAGATAGATTTGGGGGTTCAATTGAACAAGATTTTGAGCTTGGGTAAAATTAGGGCTTTTGGTTTAGGTTGAAATTAAACTCAAATATGGGACCACTAGACTTGTATTTGTTTTGAATTGAATTTTATCATTATGAATTTGACATTAGAATTAAATCTAAGTAAGATTGGGTCAAATTGATGGACATTTGGGGTGAATTTGGGGAAATTGGACATTTAAGGGCAATTTAGGGTTTTTTTTGGTAAAAATAGGTCAAAATGGTCAAATTGGGGTCAATTGAAGAGTCCAAATTGGTTTTGGGGGCATTTGAGATGATTTTGGAGGCTTTGATAAAGTTTGCACCACCAAAGATATTTTTGTAATTTTGGCAAATTTGGGGGTATTTTGGTAATTTTGGAAATTTTGCGTGGTTTTGGGCAGTTTGGGTAGTTTAAAATGGTTTGAAAAGATTTTGGACAAATTTAGGTATTTTAGGTGTAATTGGGAATATCGATCAAATTTGGGATTTGGGGGTATTTTGGTAAATTGGGTAAATTTGGGGGGTAAAAGGCTAAGTTAGGTATTTTGGTGAAAGTGAGGTGTCAACCAACCCATTTGAGTTATGGACCAATGGAATCCTCTACTTTGGGTCATTCATGTACTGGTTTGGCCTAGACTTTAGCCTATGGCTAGTGGGTCTAGGAGACCATCTACATGAGTCTCCCAAAAATCAAGGGATCAAAGTCAACAAATTTGGGTTTAGAATTATGAGTGGATGTGAGTGAAAGTGAGTGTAAGTGAGTCAACTAGCTCTAGACCAACACGCAAGGTCAACCCTAAGACCAAGCAGTCCTATGGGGATGCCCCCTGAGCTCCCACATACTGATCCCACCTACTAAGTGCTAGAGGTTATGACCAATATGTAGAACTTCAAGTTTAGCATAGAAGAGTTTAGAGTTTCTAATGGTGAGAGTTCCTTTTTCAAGTCCTCTAAGAATAATCAACAGGAAATTTCTATGACAAGACCCTTGGCTACTAAGGATGAAACTAGACCTCAACCAAAAGTGAGGTCAACAAATAGACCCCCAGTAGGTGTGGTGTACCAGACAAGCACACCGCAGGTATTGGTGTTGACCGACGAGATTAATAAAATCAACACAGACTTCTAAGTCAATTAACCTAGAACAAAGTGTAGAATTGAGTGATAGTTTTTTCCCATGGGGAGTAACAGATACTCTCACCAAGGAAAATAAAGGAGATTTTGAGGACAATCGTCGGGCAAACCGGCAGTCCTAGTGAAGACTCGATTTGAATTGAATATATCAAAGAAAGTTTGGATTTCAATTTAAATTTTTTAAGGAAATGAAATTATGTGCGAAGAAACAAGATAAGTGGAAAACAAAAGCACATAAAAGGGAATAGAGCATCAAAACCTATCTCAAAAGTGAGGATGGGAATAGGACGTCTAAGCCTACCTTAAATGTGAGGATAGGAATAGGACGTCTAAGCCTAACCCGAAAGTGTAGATAGGAATTGAAATTTAGGTATTAAACCCAGAAATAGACTCAAAATTTAGGTACTGACCTAGAAATGAGGGAATCAAAATTTAGGTACTGGCCCCAAAATGGAAATTGAAATTTAGGTATCAATCCCAGAAAGAGAGTCAGAATTTAGGTAACGACCCCGAAAGGAGGGAATCAGAATTTAGGTACCAATCCCAAGATGAGAATTTAACCAAAAAGAGGATCAAAATTTAGGTACCAACCTAGAAAGAAGGGAATCAGAATTTAGGTACTAACCTCGAGATGAGAATTCAAATTTAGGTATCAATTTCAGAATGAGAGTTAAAATTTAGGTACTGACCTCAAAAGGAGAGAATCAGAATTTAAGTACTGACCCTGAGATGGGAATTCAAATTTAGGTATGAATCCTAGAAAGAGAGTTAGATTTTAGGAACCGACCTCAAAAGGAGGGAATTAGAATCTCAGTACTAACCCCGAGCTAGAAATTGAAATTTTGGTATCAATCCCAGAAAGAGAGTCATAATTTATGTACCGACCTCGAAAGAAGGGAATCAAAATTTAAGTACTCACCCCGAGATGGGAATTGAAATTTAGGTATCAATCCCAAAAAGAGAATTGGCATTTAGGTACCTACCTCAAAAAATGGGAATCAGAATTTAGGTACTGACCCCGAGAACAACATGAAAATAGTGTAGAGAGTTTGTGGTGTTAATCTCATAGATATGTGACATGTGAAGATTGACATTGGTCAGGAAAGTTTGTGAGACTTTGTGCAGAGTATGAAACTCTACTGGAATGTGAGGAAATTGGTGCAGATCAAGATAGTCGTGTTGCACAAGCAAAGAGTAAGAAACATCGAACTCGAGAGAAACAAACTCAACAAATTTTATCACTTTCTTTTCTTGTTATTTTTATCACATTTAATTATCGAAGTATGTTTTCAAAAATTAATTTTTTTAGTTGATTTTTCAAAAGGATATTTTATTTAAATTTTGTTATCATAAAATTTTTTATTGTTTTGTTCTTTGTTCATTATAATTCAGAACTAACGTATGGTTCTAAGGCTTTTTGTCCATCGTACAAAAGGGAAATTTGATAAATATACTAAAATCTAAATGAAGTTTCATCATTCTGCTTCAAACAGGTATTAAAGATTGAATACATGCTAAAAGCATCAAAAGCGACAATCATGTTGAATACATCTGAAACATCTTATGTTGAGTACATATCATATATGCTACTCTAACGCAATATAAAAAGTGACAAAAATTGTTTGTCTATCCTCTGTGGGACAAGCTCTTGATCAAGCTTACCTACTAAGCCACCCTCTAGGATAAGAGTTTCTTTTGTGTGTACTTGGAGGTACAACCATCTTATAGCTCGTATGGCTATATCTCCTCCATTTCTTGATCTAGTCAGAATTCACATAGCATCTTGTTGTCATCCATCCTTCTAAGTGTAATGGAAACTCTACATCGTGGCACTCTAGGAATGTTGTGCATCACTAGATTGGCTCTGTTCCCTTTAAAATTAGTATCAAATGCACCTGCAGCAGAATTGCAATTGATCCTCTGAAATCATTGGATCCCACGACGTCGATTTCTTTTTTGAACAAAATGTCACTTTTACTCATTAACATGACCGTGCAGAAAGGTCTGAAAAAATCATGGTGATCTATATGTGGGGGAATACAGTCTCTCTCTTCATAAATGTTGATGATATAACTGTTTGGAGTGCATTCTGCTGGCAGCACGCTCCACTTGACCATTCGTTTTATTACCCACTTTATTGTGGGAGGCAATGGATCCACCTCACCAGTCTTAAGATCTTCGGGTGGTTCCCTTGCTTATCCCTAGTAAAATTGTAGCAACAACCACATTGAATGGTTATCCTACCATTTCCACGCATCCACTTTCATGGTTCTGAGTAAGTTCTTTCCATTAGAAAACTGGCTCGACCTTTGTCTCTCATGTCAAAAATGCAGTCAAGGATGCTTCTTTCTTCACATTCAGAAAAGACTATGGTGTACAGTTCCATACCTTCTAGTATGTTGAGAAATTTTCCTTGAACTTCTTCATAGAATTTAAACTCTCTTTTCTTTACTTTGCTCATCTTGTTAAATTATGTCATGGTAATCATCTGTGACTGTCGGGGATGCTCCCTCATTTCAACATCTACATAAATCCATGTCTATGATGTCTATGTATCCAATGGGATGTATGATCCTCCAACTAAGTGGTCGGTAGTCTGAAATCCACTGTTGATAGATGTGTACACCTCCAGAGTGTTGTAACACTCTAAGTGGAGGACGTTACATTCTGGGCATTCTACAAAATGCTCTTGTGTCTAGTATCTGTCTAGGGATCTCAGCGTTGCACATCAAGCAACCCGCACAAAGCTCATCTGCAATTGCCAGAACGTCAGCTTTATGGTAAAATCAGGCTCTTCCTCTGTAGTAGGCAAACTAGAGGAAGTCTCTCTCATGCAAGGGTTGTATATCTTTCCCTCAGGAATTAGGGAAAGTAAGTTTTCTGCCTCTTTTAGGTGTCTTCTCTCTTCACGTTAGAAAGCTCTCTATTTTTTGTTATTAGTGTTTCTGCATAGAGTTCTTCTTAACGGTGCATCTGGCAGTCTCCCATCATCAACACTAATTAGATGTCTTGTTGGTGAAGTTATCATAGACAGCAGGCGACTAGTCCCTTTCATTGAATTCTGCTGCACTATCACTTTCTTTCTTTTCTATGAGGAATCTTCTTTAGTGTTGATCTTTAACAGTGATGGTAGCCCTTCTTTCTCCCAATGACTAATTATGTCCATCAGGGGACCCTCATAGTTCACGTCGACTTGATCGAAGTCCAAATCAAAGTCTATGATGCTACCCTGAGGTGCCCTTTCCTTGTTAAGTGCGAGATTCCAACCATCCTTGAAAGCCAGAATCAGCTTCTGTCTTGATGTTTTTTCTACATATCACAGAAAAAATTCAGCGTGCTAAAATTTAGCAGGAAAAAGAACAAAACAAAACATTTATTAGACAAATTTTTTATTTACAGCGCAAAGATTATTTAGTTATATATATTTTTTATTTAATTTAATTTAGTAGAATATTAAAATTAAAAGCAAAAAGGAGAAAATTGAAGTATGAAACTTCAAAAGTTTTCATTTGATTGAGGTTAACTTCATTACAAAACTTTAGACCTAGTCATAGACGCTAGGCCAAATAAATAACCCTAGAACGATCAAAGTTTCAAAAAGGCAATTTCAAGCAGCATCGAGTTGTATAGTATGACTTTAAATATCATCCATTGATCGGAAGCAGTGGTCTTTCACCATGAAAATCCACCAACTGGTAGGGTCCTCCTTAATAGACATTTTCTATGACAAATGGTTCTTCCAAGTTGGTTCAAATTTTCTACCTATCTTGCGACATGGAAGAATAAGTCTTTTAAGAACAAGAATGAGGTCACCCACTTTGAATGTCCTAGGGGGGACCAATTTGTCATGAGCTTGTACCATTCTCACTTAGTAAAGTTTCAAATTCTATTGTGCTTCTACTCGCTTTCCCTCGAGAATTTCTAGTTCTTCAAGTCTGAGCTTTGCACTTTCTTTAGTTGTGATTTGGTTGGCAATGGTGACTCGGAGAGACAGTGTCTGAACTTCTACCAACAGTGCGGCCTCAAACCCATACACAAGTGCATAGGGTATACATTGAGTAGGAGTTCTGAACATTCTTTGGTAGGCCCACAAAGCATCTAACAAGT
Organism: Phalaenopsis aphrodite; assembly: GCA_003013225.1. Classification (NCBI taxonomy): domain Eukaryota; kingdom Viridiplantae; phylum Streptophyta; class Magnoliopsida; order Asparagales; family Orchidaceae; genus Phalaenopsis; species Phalaenopsis aphrodite. The sequence goes on along the minus strand of NEWO01000088.1, from coordinate 1,090,864 downwards.
TATTATGCCAATCACTTTTGTTTTCATCTAGTGTCTTTATTAAGATTTGCATGAGCTTTTTGTTGAAGGCTTCAGCCGGTTTGTTTTCCCTGGGATAGTAGATTGTGGAGTATGTCTAGTCTATCCCATGTCATCTGAAAAAGTTATTGATCGATCTTTGTACTTTTGAAGGTTGTCCCATTGTCAGAAATCACTCTGTGCAGAACTCCAAAACAGTAGATGATTTGACTTTTGAAAGATTGAAGGATGTGTTGTGCTGTAAGCTCTCATAATGACACTGCCTCTGCCTACTTAGAGAAGAAATCCATAGCAGCAAGAATGAATTTGTATCCCTTAGAGGATGGAGGGTCTATTGGACCTATTATGTCTGCACTTCAACATTCAAATGGCCATGAGGCAGCAGTTGGGTGTAGTACATTATAAGGTTAGTGTAAGACCACCCCATGCACTTCGCAAAGGTGACACTTTTTGGTTGTATCCATGCAATCATACATCATCGTTGGTCAATAATATCTGAGTTTTTTAATCTTCATTTTCATTTTTGGCACTGACTGGTGAGCACCACACAATTTGGCATGTACCTCTTTGATGATATTTTGTGCTTCTGCTTTGCTTATACATCGCAGCCACATCTGGTCCAATGATCTTTTGTAGAGGACATCACCCACTAGAGTATATGACATAGCCCTTCTTGTGATATGATATGCCTCAAACTTGTCCTCTGGTAATTTTCTGGTGTCCATTGACTGCAATCATCGTTCCTTCCTCTTTTTCAAGTTTATGTAGATTTTTGAGGTCGATCCAAGGCAAAAACTCATCGTCCTTATACTGTAATGTCAATGGAATTCTTCGGGGGGCAAGCCAATTCTTTTGCAAGTTTTGCTAAAACATCGGCATGGGCATTACTCCTCGAGGAATCTGGTAGAGAGTCGCACTGGGATCTGTTCAAGCAGTTTTATCATGTATCAGTGGTATTCTGCTAATCCAGGCTTCAAAATTTTATATTGTCCGGAAACTTGTTGGATGATGAGTTGTGAGTTGTCATAAATGGTGATATATATTATATCCATCAAGATTGTCATTTCTAATACAGTAATTAGTGCTTCATATTTTGCTTCATTATTGGTGCATAGCCCTGTCAGGTGGTAGGAGAATCTCAACATACCCTCATCTTGCATAATGAAAATCAAATCAATTCTTACTTTACCTTGTATAACTGTTCCTGGTCCTTTGTCTTTTCTGGATGATGAAGCTCCATCAAAGTACATCTCCCAGAATTGAGCACTGGAGAATTCCATTTGTAATACTTGTTCATCTGACAATTCATCTTTAAGTGGGGACCCAGCTGGAAGTGGGTTTTGTGCAAGAAAATCTGTTAAAATCTGTCATTTGAAAATTCTATTAAAATCTATGGATGGCCTTCCTCTCTTAACTTGGGCAACCATTTGAAAATTCTATGAAAAATCCAAATAATTCCAAATAAATTGCTAAATCAAAAATCTAACTCCTCAAGTAAGATTATTTGGTAAGAAACATTTCACCATGAGTTTTCTTCAAACTTTATCATAAAAAAATCCCAAAATTTGGATCTCCTAAATCCATTGTGAAAATAAAAAATTTCTAAGTTAAAGTGAAGATTAAATCTATGGTTTTTAGCCTCTGAATCCTTCTCTTTCGTCCACAATGTGATGCCCTAGACCAAGATATTGAGGTAAGAGATGACTTAAGCAATGAAAATGGAGTACATCCATGCAATTTCACAATTTTCTAGGAAAGTTGGCGTGTTTGGACCTCTAGCACATCATGCGCCAAGGCTCTCAAAATTGGCGCATCATGCATCAGAGCTTAAATTAACCAAATTTTAGTTTCTACAGAAATCTGCTTTGTACCACTTTACGTCAACCTCTATGTGACTCAAATAAACCTTTCTAAGTTTAATTAAACATCACACTAAAACCAAACTTTCACAAACAACACAAAACTCACATTTATATATAAAATTTGCGCTATTACAAACTAACATTTTTCAAGCCAACAAACATCAAATTTAGTGTTTAGAAGCAAACTAACATCCGAACACTAAAATCTAAACATCAAATTTCAAAACATAAAGATAGATTGTGCTCTACAATAGAAAGAAAGTGCAATCCAACACAATAAAATAACTAAAACAAACATTAATAAACAGAAATTACATGCATATATTAAGTTCAAACATCTTCTTCACTATCATCCTCATGGATATCTCCCATAGATTAGTAGTGCACGTACAAATTATAGAAAGTTTGATATGGAAATTCATCAGTTAAATTTTCCTCAATCCAAAAATGTTTCTTGAACATACATACTAAACCATCTTCAATAGACCCACTATGTTCAAAATGTTCCTTTAGTCTCCAATCTAGATGATCCAACATTTCAGTAGTATTGCCAATCACATTAAGAAAATAGTGGATGGATATCCAAGTCCAGTTACAGATCCATTGATAATGAAAACCAAAAATGATTTCACAATAATAGCTCCAACATCAATAGTTTTTCTGGTTTGAATATAGTTGTTTAGAATAACACTCTCCTTAGTTACCTTACTAATTTTCATGGTAAGCAGTAATTTCGATGCAATGTAGAAATTTCAAGGTTTTGAAACTTGATTTAAAAATGATGAGGGAAAATTTACATTTCCATCATCTCTGGTCTCCTAATTCGCACCCTCATCCATAAAGTAGCGGTAGAGTTCATTCATATTATCTCTCATAGGGGTAAAATTTGCATAATGGGAGATAGGCACATTCTCAATCATAAACAACTCGTTTATTCTTGAAGGGGTGAGCTGCACAAACCTGCCTTGCACATAGATCATTCTATGGTTGATCCCATGAAAATTTGCATAAAATTCTTTTACTACAAGAACAAAAATTGTAGTAGTAGTGTAGCAAAGGACTTCCCATCGCCTCTGCACAATAGTCTCTTCCACTCGAGTATTCGGTGTGTTGAATCCTCAATTCACAAATTCCCTTTCTTTGATAAGCTGCTTTTTCACTAGAACTCAATCATTTAACTTTTGTGCATCAAAACTAACGAACTTTCTCCGGTTTAAAATTCTAAATCTAACGGAGTTTTTAGAGTAGAAGCTATAAGATTTGAAAACTGGTGACTCTTCCTTCGTTTTCCCCCTAAAATATGTTTTGGAGTCGGTTTTTAGGAGTTATATGGAGAAGAAACTGCCAAAAATTGACAAAAATTGCTTTTTTACACATTTTAATCATTTTCAGTACAGTGTTGCATCATGCACCACATCTAGCGCATCATGCGCCAACTCTCTGAAATTCAGCGCATCATGCGCCAGTTCCAAAAATTTCACCATTTTGATTTTGATCCAATAAATTCTCAATTTTTCCTTAAAATTAGACAAATAAATATGTTTCTAAAAATTTTATCAAATACACGGACTACATATAAGCCTAAACATAAACATATGTAAAATATTTCAAATAGAACAAACTCAAAATGAAAACTAAGCAAAGATAAATATGGGTTGTCTCCCACAAAGCGCTTAGTTTGATGTCATCAACTCGACATTCCCAATCTTATTCTAGTTGAACCAACATTACAATCACTTTAAAATCTAGTCTTTGACCATCAAAATATGGTTTCAGTCTGTGCTCATTCACTCTAAATATTCAGCCAGTCTTAGGGTCTTTAATATTAACTACTACATAGGGATAGACTTTTATAACTCCAAATTGCCCTATCCACCTAGACTTGAATTTTTCAGAAAATAATTTAAATCTTGTGTTACTTTACCTTATAAATCCTTGCATTATCGTAAGATTCATTCCTAATTTCCTCAAGCTCAATCAATTGCAATAATCTGTTCTAACCAGCTTCTTTTAAATTGAAATTGAATTCTTGTATCGCCCAATAAACTTTATGCTCCTATTTAACTGGCAAGTGAAAAGTCTTTCCAAAATTTAATCTGTCTGGGACATTCCTATAGGTGTGTTATAAGCTGTCTTGTATTCCCATAATGTAGTATCTAATCTAGTTGACCAATCCATTCTTTTTGGATTAACACTCTTTTCTAAAATTCTCTTAATTTCACGATTAGATACTTCTGCTAAACCACTAGTCTGGGGATGATAAGTAGTTGCAATTTTATGCATTATATTATATTTTTTAACCAATCTTGCAACTGTTGCATTTTTAAAATGAGACTCTCCACCAGCATTGATTATTCTCGGCATTCCATATTTTGTAAAAATATTTTTAATTAAAAATTTTCAAACACTTCGAGCATCACATCGAGGTAAAGTGATTGCTTCAATCCATTTAGAAACATAATCCATTACAATCAAATATAAATATTTCTAAATGAAGGTATAAATGGTCCCATAAAATCAAATCCCCATGCATCTAAAATTTCAATTTCCAAATTAAAATTTTGAGGCATTTCTTTTTTTTTAAAATATTACCTACTCTCAGACACCGATCACATATTTTGATAAATATATTAACATATCTAAATACAGTAGGTCAATAAAATCCAGATTATAAAATTTTATGAACAGTTTTATCATTCCCAAAATGACCCCCAAATTCAAAATCATGACATTTTTGGATAATTTCCTGAATTTCTTTATAAGGCACACATCGTCTCATTACTAAATCTTTGCATTGTTTATTAAATAAGGATCATCCCAAAAATATGATTTTTCATCATAAATGAATTTCTTTTCCTGTTATTTTGTCGGCCCATAAGGTAAAATACCACTAATAATATAATTTACAATATCAGCATACCGCGACATTTCTCATCCTTTTACTACATAAAGCTGTTCATTAGGAAAAGGTTTCATTAATTTCTCTTTCCATATCATGTATTTCTTCTTGTTCTAGCCTAGATAGATGATTAGCAATTTGATTATCAGTCCATTTTTTATCGACTACTACAAAATCAAACTCTTGCATCAGAAGTACCCATCTAATTAATCTTGATTTAGCATCCTTATCTTGCATCAAATATTTATTATCCGAATGGTCAGTATGCACAACACATTTAACCCCAATCAAATATGACCTAAACTTATCAAAAGCATGCACAATGTCTAATAATTCTCTTTCAGTGATAGTGTAATTAATCCGAATATCATTAAGAGTCTTACAAGCATAGTATATAACTTTAAAAATCTTATCTATCTCTGTCCTAAAACAGCTCCAACTGCATAATCGCTAGCATTAAACATTAATTCAAATGGTTTCCCCCAATCAAGTGAAACAATTATAGGAGCAGTGATCAAATTTTCTTTTAAAGTTTCAAAGGATTTAAGGCAATCTTGATTAAAGTCAAATTTTGTATCTTTTTCCAGAAGTTGGCATAAAGGTTTTTTAATTTTTTAAAAGTCTTTAATATATCTCCTGTAAAATCTAGCATGTCCTAAAAAACTCCTAACTCCTCTTACTGTACTAGGTGGAGGTAGGTTTGATATAATCTATATTTTTGCAGGAACTACTTCCATTCCATTTTCTGAAATTTTATGCCCAAGCACGATTCCTCCTACAATCACAAATTGACATTTTTCCTAGTTTAATACGAGATTAGTCTTTTCACAATGTTCCAGGACTTTCTCTAAATGATTTAGAAATATTTCAAATGAAGTTCCAAATGCAGAAAAATTTTCCATAAAGACTTCAATCCCTTTTTCAGTCAAATAACTGAAAATTGACATCACAAATCTTTGAAATCTTGTTTTTCCAAAGGGCGTTCACCGAAAAGCAAAATTTCCATAAGGACCAGTAAATGTTGTTTTCTCTTGTTCCTCTTGAGCAATAAGTATTTGGTGATAACCGACATATCCATCTAGAAAACAAAAAATATTTATGTCTAGCCAATCTATCCAACATCTGGTCCAAAAAAGGTAAAGGAAAATGATCCTTCCTGGGGGCATAATTTAATTTTCTATAATCTATGCAGATTCTCCAACCAGTGACTTGTCTTGTTGATATTAATTTGTTATGCTCATTTGTCACTATAGTCACACCTCCTTTCTTGGGAACACAGTGAATTTTGACTTACCCAAACATTGTCTGAAATAGAATATATTATTTCAGCATCTAACCATCTTAAAAACTGTTTCTTCACGACTTCTTTCATCATAGGTTTTAATCTCCTTTGAGGATAAGCTTTTGGTTCATGTTCTCATTCAAAAGTCCTCTTAAAATATTCATGGCTTAAATATTCATTAATATACATTCTGAAGCATTCAATCTCTTGCTCTTTTGTAGGGTATCTCATTGATTTTTCAATATTAAATGTAATCTCTTGATCACTAACTCTTATAGTTAGTTCTCCTTTCTTCTCATCTATCAAAGCTCTTCTAGTGGGTAGGAATAGTCTTCCTAAAATGATAGGAATTTCTTTATCTTCCTCCATATCTAATACAATAAAGTTCAAAGGAAAGATAAATTTTTCAACTTTTACCAAAACATCTTCTATAACTCCTTTAGGATAGGTAATCGAATGATCAGTTAACTATAGAGTTATAGTTGTAGGTGAAATATCTTTTAAGCCCAACATTTTGAATATTGCTAACGGCATAAGATTAATACTGGCTCCTAAATCACATAAATCTTTTCCATAAAATCATTCACCAATAGCACAAGGAATTGTAAAACTTCTTGGATTTTTAGTTTTTCATGAAGCTTTTTCTAAATTATAGCACTACACTCTTCACTGAGTGCAACAGTCTCATTATCTACAAACTTCCTTTTCATGTTATGTATATCTTTCATGAACTTTACATAGCTTGGCATTTGATCCAAAGCTTCAATAAATGGAATGTCTATTGTTAATTTCATCAAAATTTCTAAAAATTTTGAAAATTGTTTATCTCTTTGTTTTTGCTTCAATCTTTGAGGAAATGGAGGTTGTGGTCTTTTTATTATGATTTTCATTGGTTTAATTTGGCTTTCTGCTTAAAAATGAAAATCTTCACCATATTTTTCATTTTCCACCTCATCTTTTTCAACTTCAACTTCTTATTGAACTTTATTTTCTAATTCTTTTCCACTTCTCAGTTAAATAGCTTTAATTTTCTCTTGGTTCTGATCTATAGGAATTACTTCAACATTATTAGGCAATGTTCTTATAGGTCTATTGCTAAGTGCGGAAGCAATACATCCCAATTTATTTTCCATATTTTTTATTGTTGCTCCTTGACTTTGTAATTGACTACCCATTTGTAATATCAATTCTTCCATTGATAGCTTTTTCTCCTTACACTACAAATTATTAAATCCTAGGGGTAGTAAGGTTTATAAGCTTGATTCCCTTGATTGTTGGAGTTTCCTAATAGGTTAGCAGTATTGTTTCCCCGTTGCAAATTTGTAGCATTAGAGTTAGTGTTACTCCAACTAAAGTTTGGATGGTTTTTCCATCTAGGAATATAATAATTGGCATTAAGGTTATTAGAACAATTATTTATTGCATTTAAAGTCTCATAAGAAGATTGAGATTCTATCATTTGTCCCAATGAGTTTTTCACAAGCACGCGTGCTATCTGGAATAATTCATTCCATATTGATCTATCTTCTTTGATATAGCATCTATCTGGGCAGGTAACATAGATATTGCATCAGAATCATGAATACTAGCTACGTTTTTTGGATTTAACCTTTCAGAGGGCCACTGAAAATTATTTGTAGCCATCTTTTTAATTAATGAATATGCTTCATCAAATGGTTTTGACATTAACAATCCACCAGCAGCAGCTTCTATTATCCATCTAAGAGATCCAACCAACCCATTATAAAAAGTTTGAATTATTAACCAATCTAGCAATGCATGGTGTGGACACTTTCTAAGGAGATGTTTAAATCTTTCCCAGAGCTTCATAATTTGATTCATCTTCAAACTGATAAAAATATGTGTTATTATTTCTAAGCTAAGCAGTTTTTAAAGGTGAGAAATATTTAGATAAGAATTTTTGTGATAAATCTCTCCATGTTCTGATAGATCTAGGTGCTAATAAGTTTAACCACATCTTAGCTTTATCCTATAGTGAAAAAGGAAAAATTCTAAGCCTAACAACATCATTCGACACTCCATCATATTTAAATGTAGCACACAATTCTAGAAAACTAGAAAGGTGTAAATTAGGATCTTCAGTTGTTGTTCCTCCAAACTGATTATTTTGTACAATTTGGATAATAGTAGGTTTAAGCTCAAAACAATTGGCAGTTGCAGTAGGGTTTTGTATACTCAAATGAATTTCATCTGTTGTAGGATTATCATAATCTCTTAAAGGTCTCTCATGATGTTCATTTTCATTTCTAGCATTATTTAAATTGCAAGCCATTTTGCTAAAATGATTTTCCTCTTTTTGTTGTTTTCAATTTTTTTCTAAGAGTTCTTTCTAATTCAGAATCATAAGGTATTAAACTTTCAGATCTTACACTACTCAAAATTGAACAAAGCAAGTAATTAAAAAAAGTAAACACACTTAAATAAGAAAATCTTCAAACTAAACTACAAACATCTTTTTTAAAATAAAATAAAATATTGACTAATGTTTTCCGTTAGTTTCCCGGCAACGACGCAAAAAACTTGATGGCGGGTAGATTTAGTGTGTAAAGTTTGCAAATATTTTTCAATATTACAAAATTACACACGACATATATATAATAAATATGTAATATAATCCCAACAAAAATATCTTTTATGAAAATATTTTATCTTTTAAAACTCTTTTTAAAACTGTCAAATCCTCATTAAAATCAAGGCAAACGTATGTATCGCTTAAGTAATCAAGGGCTATAATGGAGTCCTAAATATCGATCCCACAAGGAAGTTGGAAAATCCTTTAAGTAAGTTTTTGAAATTATTTTATAATTTAAAAATACAAAAATAAAAGTGAAGTGTGAAGTTTGAATATTAACTACTTAAGTGAATGCTTTATAAAATACAGTTGAAAAACAAAGTTAACTAACTAAGGAATATCTTTCAAAAGTAAATTTACAAAAACTAACAAAGCTTTTGTTTTGATGAAAAGTTCAAATTTAAGAAAGCAACCTTCCCCTTTACAATGAGCAATGAGTATATGGATTGTGAAGAAATTGAAACCATTTGAATATATATATATATATATATATATATATATATATATATATATATATATATATATATATATATATATATATATATATATATATATATATATATAAGGAGACTAGGCTCCTATTTAATTAATAAAAAGGTACAAAAAAGAAGGCAAGAAAGGCACTTCCCAAAAGTTAAAGTGGCAAAACTCTAAGGAAAGGTAGATCAACAAGATCTTCTTTCAACAGTAACTCTAAATGGGGAGTGATACAAGTATCAATGATAGGGTTCTGAGTATGGAGGTCAGCCTTAGCAAGCTAATTAGCAGGTCTGTTACCCTCCCTTAAAGTTTGAGAAAGGGACAGCTTTATCTTCAAGCTCAAGGTTTTTATACCAGTGACCCACTGAATTAGATACCAAGGGGCTGAAATCCTTCCTTCAAGGATGTTAAGTAAGATCATGGAGTTAGTTTCCACCATTAAGAGATTCCAACTACACTTTATGGCCAAGAAAACAACCCAATAAATAGCTTGGGCTTCAGCTTCCAGAGGGTCTTCAGCTTTGGCAGGAGACTGAAAATATAGTAGGCATTCACCTATAGTATTTTTGAAAACCCCTCTAAAGCCAGCATTAGGAGAAATGAAGCTACCATCAGTATTAACTTTGCCCCAACCCATAGAAGGACAATTCCAGTGAATAAGGATAGTTTGAAATTTCCTTGAACCAAAGAGGGAGGATGTACATAGGATTTCAGGAAGTTTCCTATGACAGTGCGGTTTCTGTAAATAGCTGTAACAGTGAATGACAATGGCATTGACATCCTAATGGACCTCAACAAATTTCAGCTTATTTCTTGTCATCCAAACAAACCAAGCCATGATACAAGAGATGGGAGGGAGCTGTTGGTCCTGCCAATCTTTCCAGCTTAAATAAAACACATCCTAAGACAGCTGGATGGCATTTCATTTTTGTTTGGGTAACAAAATGTTCCAAACCTGCTGAACTTGATAGCATTTAAAGAATAAGTGGGGGATGGATTCCTCCTCACATTTACACAGGCAACATTTTAAAGGGCCTCTCAAACCTTTCAACTTTAAAATATCATCAGTAGGGATGAACCCATAGAGGAGCTTCCAAGTGAAAAAGGCCATGGAAGGAGAAAGAAACTTGTTCCACACACATTTAGTCCAAGAGGTCTCCTGTTGAGGAAAGTAGAATTAGCAATGGAAGCTGAAAATGTCTAGGAAACCTTCTTCTTCACAATAAGTTTGTCCTTCCTGGATCTATCAAAGGGTTTTTTCATTATAGTGTTAATTAATATATTATTAAGGACATTCTGAAGAGCTTGCTGGTTCCATCCATTAGCAGACCAAAGGTCAGCCACCTGTGTTGTGGAGTTCAATTGAGAACCAGTTGGAGGAGGGATTAAGCCTTCTCTAGTCCAGTTATCAAGCCACACATTGAGTCTGCCTTCCCCAATCTCCCAAATGAAGAGTTGTTCAGCCTTTCTTCTCATCTTCAAAATATTCTTCCAAGTTCTAGAATCCCCCGATCTATTGGTCATAAGAGAAGGATGCTGATCTTTGCAGTATTTTCCTTTCAGAAATTTTGCCCAGATTGAAGTCTGTGCTCTAAACATAACCCAATGTTTACAAAAATTAGTTTGGGTAATCTGCTTGAAGCTTTTAAACCCCAGACCTCCAGCTCTAGCATTGCCACAAATACTTTGCCATCTCACCCAATGCACTTGCTTTCTCTAGCCTGCCCACAAAAATCTATTGAAAGTTCTTTCAAGTGAGGTTTGGATGGATTTCCTCATAACAAAAACCTGAGATAAATACGATGGGAGAGCTGCTAAGATGCTTTTAAGGAGAATAATTCTTCCCCCATTGGAAAGAAAAGTATTGGACCAACTGTTGAGTTTATCTTAGACTTTAAGAAGAATATCATCAAATTGGACATGCCTAGTCCTCCCTTTAATAATCAAGGTACCTAAGTATTTCAGAGGTTGAGAGCTCAAGCAAAAGCCAGTGAAATCTGAAATCTAGTGTTTGATTTCAGGCTTCACCCATTTACTGAAGACAACCTGGCATTTATGTTTATGAAACATCATCCCAGAGCAATCTTGGAATTTCTCCAGGCATTGAAAAAATAATTTGACTGTGGGTTTAGTTGCTTTTACCAATATAATAACATCATCAGCAAAGGCTAAATGGTTAACTGCAATGTTAGATTTGTGGCTATATAAAGAGTGAGGAGCTTTGGCCATAAGTTGATTCAGCAGTTTAGATAAGTAATCAAATGCAAGTATGAAGATAGTAGGGGATAAGGGGTCACCTTGCTTGATGCCTCTAGTAGCAGTGAAGAAACCATGAGACTTCCCATTAATGAAAATAGATTGATGAATATTAGTCAGCCACCTTAAGATCAGGGAAATAAAGGATTGAGAGAAATCCCTAGCAGACAGCACCTCCACAATGAAGTCCCAATTAATGGTATCATATGTCTTTGGGATATCAAGTTTGAAAATAAGATTCCCTCCTCTACACTGTTTATCCAGGTCCAGGACTAGTTCTTGAGCCAAGTGAACAATTTCCACTATGCTTCTTCCTTGCACAAAGGCTGATTTATTTTCACTGATAAGATGAGGTAAATGAGGTTGCAATCTGTTGGAAATGATTTTGTTAATAATTTTGGACAGAACATTTGTGAGGTTGATTGGCCTGAACTGATCCCAAGAGAGCTTGGAATTGTTTTTGGGGATTAAAATAATGGTAGAGTAGTTAAAATAGTTAGGCAAATTCATCCTTTTGAAGAAGCTTTGTACTGCCTCAATTACATCCCCCTTGATAATCTTCCAAGCTTTTTTGTAGAAATCAGCTGAGAATCCATCTGGGCCAACAACTTTGGAGCTGTCAATTGAGTTTAGGGCTGACCAAATTTCCAATTCCCCAGGGATAGAATCCAATTTCAGATTTCTTGTATATCCCTGATCAAAAAGATCTTGCAGGATTGGTAATCTGATTAAAGGAGGTTGAGTGAATAAAGTTTGAAAATACTGGATGTCACTTGCTACAATTAAGTCTTCAGAAAGTATCTAGTGCCCTAATGGATCTTTAATCTTGCGAATGGTATTACATCTCCTCTTATAGTTGATATAAGCATGAAAGTACTTAGTATTTCTGTCCTCTTCACATAATCTGGTTTTTGCAGCCTTTTGAGCATAGAATTCCTTATGCATACAAATAGCATTCATCAACTTTTCATTAGCCAGCAGTAAATTTAACTCAGTATCTTGATTGTTCTGAAGCTTATCCTCCATTTCAAGCACTTCCTTATTAGCCTCCTTAACTCTCAAGTTAACATCTCCTACCACATTCCAGTTCCAATTAGATAAATGCTTGTCAATCTTCTTTTGCAACAACCACAGTTTGATCAATGGGTTAGAGTGATAGCACTCTCTCCACCCCAAGGATATTTGATTAAGAAAATCAGTATGAGAGGACCAAATGTTAAGATATCTAAAGTTGGCTTTGTGCTTGACAGGAGATGCAGAAATAGTGATGAGTAAAGGCCTATGGTTAGATCCTATCATACTGAGATGTTGGACAGAGGTGTGTAAAAATTCATTCAGCCACAGAGAATTAACTAGGATTCTATCCAATCTTTCCCATAAAGGTCCGCTCCTCCAAGTAAACTTGGGTCAAGTGAAACCAAGATCAAATAAGCCAGCCCAGCTGATGTTGTCATTAAAGAGATTCATAGAATTAGAATTAGGAGGATTTCCTCCTAGTTTTTCAGAAGGGGTAGAAATGGAGTTGAAATCCCCCCCACCAGCTAAAGTGAATTACAGGAATTGTTGAAATTCTGAATACCCTACCACAGCTCCACTTTAGCTCTAGAAGAGCTTCCAGCATAGACAAAGGTAGTAAGGCCATCCTGATCCCCAAAGCTAAATTTAATATGAAGGAATTGTGGATGATCCTACAAGACTTGACACATAACTTCCTTTCTATGCAATAACCAAATATTATTGTTCAAATTAGCAAAATAAGAAAAGCCAGAGAATTTTTTGAGGATTTTCTAAGGATATTTTGACACCATTGATTCCAAAACAGCAATAAACCATAATTTATACATCCTATTCAAAGCACTGAGTATGTTAAGGGATTTAGGATGTGCCAATCCCCTAACATTCCAACACAAAAGGTTCATCATCCAAAGAAGATGGATTTACCCCTCCTTCTAGAGCTGGCCATGGCCTCCTTGGTTTCCAAATGAATATTTGTGTCTCTAAGTAAATAAGCTCCTCCTTTCACATTGTTTAACTCCTGAGTGGCCTTTTTATTTTTTTCTTGTTTTTTGAGTTTGCCAATCATCAGCCAATGCAGTCTGTAGTACCTCAACTAAAGTGGAGTCGACTGGAAAATCCTTTTGAACCATGTCGGCGTTATTTTGGGTTTGGTTTGTGGGATTGCCCGTAAGAAGCTGTCGGAATTGAAATCACTTCGCCCGTTTCGGAAGGACATTGAAGTATGAAATCAAACTGACTCCATTTTTTTCATAGTTTAAAATGAAAGAGCACTGTACCTCAAATCATGTATTTATCCCAAATGATAAACACAAGACTTGAGGATGAGGCTCGATCAAAATAAACTAAGGAAAGTATGACGTCCGTTTGGTCTTCGAAACCTTTGTATTTGCCGACAAGTTCCCCTATTTAATATAACGGATTAAATAGGGTTTATATTGAGCTGGGTTCGGACATGCTTCCTATAAGGGCAAGCCCCTATAGTTAATTACATCTTAAATGACTAAAGTCACTTAAGAAGACTCTCGATAAAAATCAAGGAATATTATCTTCAAGGAATTTCAAAGGGTAAGACTCTTCAACGAAATTGTACATAGAGGTGTGAAAGGGGATTCGTTCAAATTTGGAACATTTTATATTAGAATCCAAAGGAAGGAGGAACTAGAGGATATCATGCTCCAGAGGAGAACCTCGGTGACTTCCCAAGCTATCCTAATGTTTGTTTTCAATTTTGAGGAGAAATATTTAGGTGTTTCATCCTGCCAATTTTAATAGTTACGGCTTACATTTGTGTGAAATGATCACACAAATAACCTGGAAGATGTGAGGATTTAGGTCGTGACAAACGACAACCTCGAAATCCTAAGACAAGTTAGGGCTTATATTGTATAGCAGGGCTATGCAAAGGCCTAAGGATAAGGTGAGGATTTACGTTGCATAAGCAAGCGACCTCAAAGTCCTATAGCTTTGTTGTTTAAGTCTAAGGAAGGAAGATTGGTTTAGCTGGGGAAGACAGGTTTTGCTGTTGAAGATGGTCGTGCTGCCCACCATACTAGCTCCAAGCTCCTGCCGCGACGAGTTTAAGTTATCTATTGTGTCAAGTTATAATATCAAATCAGGTGGCCCTATGGTTGAATTTCTTTAAATTTTATGAGGGCATATTAAAGTTGATTACAGCGACACCGGTTAAGATCCTACGGTTCCCTCGTTCTGGCATCACTATTTTCTATTGGATTCACTTAGTTCAAATGAACTTATTAAACCCAACTTAATGAGTTCCATAATTTCATTTAAATCGTGGGAAGCCTCGTTAGCAACCGTAGGTTACCTCCTCCGAGGAATTCCCGATCATCCGATAGAGGCATCTTAGTTTAGTTGAAGTTTTGGTTTTGTATGATGTTTGTGATTAAAT
>NEWO01000088.1:1007359-1071891 GCA_003013225.1 Phalaenopsis aphrodite | reverse complement strand
ATATGGTCAAAATTGGGGTTTTGACCCAAATCAGAATTGGGTTCAAATCATGGACCAATTGAGCTTGGATTTGGTTTATTTTGGTCATATCAAAAGTGAATTTGAGTTTAGGATTGAAATTGTGGTCAATTAAGATCAAATTGATAGACATTTGAGATGAATTTGGGGAATTTTGGGTCTTTAAAGGGCAATTTGGGGATTTTGGTTAAAGATAGTCAAATTGGCCAAATTGGGTCATGTGGTAGTTGAAAGAAATGAAATTGGGAATATTTGGGATTTATTGGGATTTCTGAAAATTTTTGGTATTTTGGGATTTTGGGTCAAAGAGGGGTATTTTGGTAATTAGGGGTTGTCTTAGGGGTAAAAGGCCAAGATGGGTATTTTGGTAGAGTTGAGGTACCAATCATCACCAATAAGCCATGGACCAAAGGAAACCCCATTTTGGGTCCTCTACATAGTGGTCTTAGCCAAACCATAGCCTTAGGGCTAGTAGGTTTAGGGGACCATCTACATGAGTATCCCAAAAGATCAAGGGATATAGGCTAGAAATTTGAGTTGAGGGTTGTGAGTGATTGTGAGTGTAGATGAGTGCCTTAGCTCCAGACCAACACCCAATGTCAACCCTAAGGTTCAGCAATCCTAAGGGTAGCTCATCTTGAGTTTCCCCCACAGCGACCCCACCTACTAAATATTTAGAGGTTGAGAGCAATATGTGGAACTTCAAGTTGAGTAAAGAAGAGGGTAGAATTTCTAATGGTGAGGGTTCGATGTCTAGTTTTCTAGGAATAGTCAACAAAAAAATTCCTATGGCTAGACCCTAGGCTACTAAAGAGGAAAAACTAAACCTCAACCAAAAATGAGGTCAACAAACCACCTCACCAACTTCCAACTGAGAGTTCTTGGGTTCTGGGTCAGAGGTTGCAAGGGCAGCATCTTCACAGGTTGTGATCTGTATTGCAGATGGTTCAAGGTGACATATTGAAGGGCCAGCAACCTCCTTTGGTAAATTTTCTGTCACGGCAAACAAGTAGTAGTCAGGACAATCCATTTTTATTTGATTGTCTACTATTTCAGTCTCAATGGCCACAGTAGCTTTGGTGGCCAAGATATTTTCATCAGGACCATGGGCATTCCTCTCAGAAATGGTTTCACCAGGACTCTTATCAGATATAGTCCTTTATTTCTCAGACATAGCAGCATCTTTTGAGGCCCCATGATGAGGGATCCTTAGGTGAGGATGTAGTTTAAAACACTTATTGTCAGTGTGCTCAAACATGCAGCAATGGAAATAGTAGTAGGGCTTCTGTTCAGCAATGATTCTCTGCCAATACCCATTATGTTCAATTCCCAGCCATATTTCATCAGTAGTTGGGAGAGTAAGGTCCCTTTCCACCAAGATTATGGCCACTGATGGTCTTGATAAATTAAAAGTTTGAACATCCAATTTAAGAGGTTTACCCAAGGCTTGTCCAATGTTAAACAAAACTTTATGGTGGAAAAAATGGAGCTTTAGCCCAGGGAGCTTGAACCAAATAAGAACTATAGGGTGTTCCTTGCCATGATCAAAATCAGTAGACCACTTTAAGATTTTCATAGTGTTGCCCTCAATCTGTAAGATTTGTTTTGAAAAGACTCTAGCATAATCATCTTCTCTAGTTAAATGGATGAGAATGTGTCTACCATCAATAAGGCCCACTCTTCATGCTCCTTTAAGTTTGATGCAATCAAAGAACTTTCTTATGGCTTCCATTTTGGGATGACCTAGCTGAAATTTGCCAATAAGAGTGAATTTACAGTTTTTCAGTCAGGTTATTAATATCTTCCTCATTATAAATAAAAGCCATTTTACCACTTTTCCTACTCAAGAGTTTAATGAAGGGGTCATCCACCTCATGGTAGCTTTAAGGGAAAACCAAATCATCAAAGCTTTTAATAGGGTCAAAGCCTTTGCCCACAACATCAGCAAAAGTGGCCTTTGTCCATTGAATATTAGTGGCTAATTCCACATTGCTAGGTTCAACCATCAGCTCTCCACAGCAATGGAACAGTACCCTGACTGCCACTAAAGAGAAAAGAGCACCAGGGAACAGAAAAACCAGAAAGAAGCTTCCAAAAAGAGGAGACAAAACACTTGTAGGGAGAGATCAGAGAGTAAAGAGGGGAAGGAGATCCCACCAACCTTAGGCAGTCCATGGGAAGCCTAGTAGAGCCAAGCCAGCTGCCACCTCCATCATCCTATATATATATTGTGCCAAATAAGAGTAATCTTTTTCTTTACACTCTTCCGAGTACTATAAAGAACATTGACTAATCCAGAGTTTGGTCCCTAATTTCATGGTTATGTTGGGAGGATACCGTCTGTCACTCAAGAGCTCCCACTACTCCTCACCTATGGGCTAACAATCTTGCATCATTTTCCAATTAACTGGACCAAATTGGGGATGTTATTCTATCTCCTTAAAATCTTCAATTTTGCATCCAACGAAGTATATTTCTGTATTTAATTACACCCAAACTCATGGATGACATACTCTCCCATGAAATTAAATGTGATTCTCCCTATGTTGTAGAAATCATATCCCTTTTTAGAACATATATTTCTCAACAATTTTTAACATTACAATTGACCAGATTGATAAGTAAATAAAGATCAGAGTTCAAATTATCATAAATTATTAACATTTAAAATCATATAAAACAAAATCAATTCTTCACAAAACCATATCTCAAAGTAGGGAGAAGGATAAAGAACACTACTAAGAATTTAGAAGAAGGATACGATAAAACTCATATTTCATATATAAAAATAAGTTTACAAAACAAAAGAAAAAAATACAACTTATCTCACAATCTCTCCCAAGCAAGTCCCTAGAAGTTCTCTCCAAGCCTTTCTCTCATTACAATCCCACTCAATTCTCTCTTAGAAGTGTAATGAAGAAGACATCTCGCACCTTCCCTCTCCTCTTAACCATAGAAGAAAATCTCATCTTCTTCTCTTGCCTCTCATGCTAACTTTCTCTCTCTCTCCCTCTCTCATCTCTCTCATCTCCCTCACTCTCTATGAAGTCTTTTCTTTTATTTTGGGCTACCTCCTTTGAAAAAGAATTCAAATTTCCCTCCAAAAGTCAACTCTTTTAAATTTAAAAGATATGTCATTTGATCAAAGAGACATATCCCTCCATAAAATAACCTTCCAAAGTGTCTGGATGCATTGTATTACTCCATTAGGTGTGTAGAACAAGTGTCCCTTTGAAAATTCATGCAAATTTCTTCTCAAACAGCCTTAATTTAAAAAAAGTCGTCTCTAGCGCATCATGCACCAGTTCTCTGCCAAACAGCGCATCATACGCTGATCTAGCGCATCATGTGCCAGAATCCCAAAATTTGTTGTTTTTGCTCCAAATTTTATTTTTTATGTCATTTTTGCTCCAATTACCGAAAAATGATATACCTGCAACAAAAATATGAAAAAACCCTTCTTTAAATTGTAATATTACTACAAATAAGCATAAAAATATGTACTTAAAATAATATTTTTTTTTGGTGTATCAGATGTCTAAGGCATTGAGCGGCATATGGATATTTTTCTCCTTATGGAAGCTCACAGCCAGCTTCTTTTATAGCCATTAATGATGGTTGCATGGTTCAAGTATATGCACTGAAGGTAGCTCTTATCCCTAGAATGATCTGAGGATAAGTTCCAAGGGTAATTATTGCATGGATAGAGGTCTCCATCAATTATCCTTAGAGATCTTCATTTAGGTTAAAATTTGAGCTTCTATTATGGCCATCTCCAATTGGCAAGCATGGGTGGTGTGACATGCAGCTCAATCAGCCTGATAGAACCTTCACTAAATGAATTTCATGGGTCAATTAATGATGTTGAGGAAGGGATGACACATACCCTTCCTCATCATCCTCTATCCTTTTAAGCTCTTAATTACCTTGATCATGGGAAAGATTAGACTTTTATAAGTCTCTTCTTCATGAGGGAGGCGTAGGATGAGCTCACCATTGTCCATTTAATCAATATATGAAAGAGTGACACCTCTTTTATTTTTCATAATGACATCATGATGGCTTCATGATTTAGTCAAAAAGGGTAAGCTATGGGTTAATTAACAGGTCAACCTTATCATGGTAGGTTTCATGGGTCGTGGGTGACCCATTATCAATTTGTCATGTGATAGATTTTAGGGTTTAAGTGAAAAAGATTTGATTTTTATGTACCATGGATTTTAAACAAATATTTTACGCTTAACCCTAGGTCTAATAATCTTTAATTTTACTTTCTTTAATTAATTAAATAATTAATCAATTAGGAGAACAAAATATTTTGATGAAAAGAAAAAATTTTGATAAAAAATTGTAATGTTGACCAAGTTTGACCACATTGACTATGGTTAACCATGGTGGAGTAAGTTTGACCAGAGCTGACCATTTTAGGTCTAGGGTTGACCGGGATGACTCTCTTAACTATGTCATGGTTAGTTTAGTCATTGGGGTCTTGGGTTGGTGGTATGACTTGAGTTTGACCATGATTGACCCAGGTTGACCAAAGTTGACCAATTTAGGTTTAGGGTTGACTAGGATAATTCACTTAATATTTTCATGTTTAGGTTTGTCATAGGGTCCATGTGGTGGTCTTTAGGTCATGAATTGACCATTTTGACCAAATTTGATCAACTAGGTCAAGGTTGACCAGTGTGGTCAATGTGGTGGTCATTCGGTCATGGCTTGACCATTTTGACCAAAATTGACCAAATAAGTCAAGGGTTGACCAGTGTGGTCAATGTGTCCCCAACTTAGGGTTTGTTTGATCCATCTGAGAAGTCTCCAGAGTTTGGGCTCAAAAGCGTATATTGAGGTTTAACCTTAAATGTCAAGGTTAAAGAGGTTTAGAGATATATTCAGAAAGTTAGCAGTAGTAGATTCCTTCCCAATTTAAATTATGAATGTCATTGGTAATGTGTCCTCACAAAAGAGAGGTCAACACCCTCTACTACTCAAAGGAAGAGCACAAGCTCCTTAAGAACCAAACCCTTAAGAAGAACTCAAGCCCCAAGGCCAATGAATGGTTCAGGGCCAAAAAGAGTTAATGAATTCCATTATCAGGATAGTGTTGGGTCAACATTGAGGATCAAAACATGATTTTGGCAAATATAGGTATACCAATGACTAAAAATGCTTTCTCTAGATAGATTTTTGATTCAAAACTTCAAGAGAAGTTCAAACTTACATCCTATAATCCTATAAAGATTAGAGCATTCTAGCTGACCACATAGCTTCATTTAAGTTTGTTTTATGCCTTATCAAAGTCTCCAACGTACTAAAGTGTCAGTTATTTTATACCATGTTGAGAGATTTATACCTCAGGTGGCTTTTTGGCCTCCTAACAGGGTTGTTGTACTAGATGACTGACATATATTTACCCATTACAGTTGAAATGAGCCCCAAGACCCGCTCCACCACTCCATTCTTTTTTTTGTAGAATTATTTAGTCAGCCTAGTGGGGATTCTCCAATCCTCATAGAAACCTAAGAGACACTAGAATTCTAATCCTTGATCTTGTTCTCCAGATAAATCAAATGGAACTTCTTAGTTGAGTCGAATACCATATTTTCATCTAACTCTAATATTAAAGAAAACATGTTGGAGAATAGCTTTAGAGAACATGGGATCTCTTTTGTTAGAAGTAAATAATGAATATCATCACTGTAGTAATTTATTTAGCTTTATTAAGATTAGAATAACACTGTAATGATTAAGAATTGATTGGATCTTCTTGCAAAATGATAGTCAAAGTCTCTAACAAATTTTATACCAGTAGAAGATCAGGTCATCACTGAAATGATCTGCTTTGACTCCAACTTCACTGGATCGAGCACACTTTTGTCACAACTATCTTCTAAGAGATTTGTAATGAATGAAGCTAGGGTAGACATTTCCATTGTTGGAACAAAATTAAAAAATTGTGGAGAGTATTTGGAAGCCAATAAATTATTAGATGAAAATAGATCCGAGGGAGGGATAAGTGACCTGACCTGCAATTATGCAATTATTTATTTTTTGGCCAAAAACATGACTCAGTTTCATTAGGCGACTAGTGTGCAAAATGGGTTATAGAGTTTATGATTTGACTCACTGGGGTTTTACGCAAGCGCACGTATCATTTCAAGTAATATAGGGCTTTCTTTAAAAACCTCAATATCGATCCCACAAGAAAGCAAGGTAAGAAATCTCGTAGGCTAATTCTAATTTATTACTATTAGGTCTTAGTTTAGAATTTATGAAAAGTTTGAAATTCCTAAATTCACTAATTGCTCTAAAATTAATGTTGACTAAATTAAATAAAAACCTAATCTAAGGAGACTGATTACATTTTGGAAAGTTCTTATATAATCCAAAATCCTTTTTCCCTTGTAATGAGATCATAATCAGTGTAGGAATCAAATGTTTAAAAGTTAAATGTAGTTTTGTTCCAAATAGGAGCATACATATTCCTTACCTTCTCCTAAGCATTAAAGGAAAATCAACTAATCTATAGTAAGTTTCTAAATTCATATTATGCTAAATAGGTTCTAGCCTCTCACTTCCAAATTTTACCCACTGTGCCCTCTTTATAGGACTAACAGTCCTTAGGTTCCAACTCTAGAGAAAATTGGTAAAGGCTTATATAACTATCTATTTGCGCCAACCTATGGAATTCCTTCTCACCTACGAGATTAATGCAATTCTTACTACTCGAGAAACGCATAACCCTCCCAGGTCATTATGGATCAAAAGAAATTTAATAACAATTGATCATATCAAATATGTTAATTAAATACGAAGTAATGAATAATCAAAAGTATGGAATAAGAAAAATCATAAACAATTCTAATCTTACGCATGATTAAATCTCATCACAAGGAGAAATAGTAAGGAAAACTACTCACTAAGCATAGAGAAATACAACTGAAAACTTTATTTAATTCAAAGCAAATTCACTAAACCAGTGTTTATAACATTTAGAAAATAATGAAGAGCACAATACTTAGTTTTTTTCCTTCTGAAAGAAAGATGAAAATCCCTCCAACAAAGTCTCATGCTTATCAACACAAAGCTCATGCAATATCTTACATATATCTCTCAAAATCCCTCACCAATCTCTCCAAAAAAGATATAAATCTACATTTCCTACTCCTATCTATGACCTCTAGGTGTTCTTGGAGATCTCAACACTTTCAAATGCCAAAAGGTGCCTTTTCCATGTGTCAAACATTGTTAAGAACTCCTTCTGCATCTAAAACCCATCCACAACTTGCTCTGTTTTCTCCCGCTTTCTCCCATCTTGCTCTGTTTCACCTTGTTTTAGAGTCAATCTGCTCTAGGTGTTATACCTGTAAGATAAACATGAAAATAAAATTTATTTAAAGTGTAACTTCATTCAAAAACATATCATCATAAATATAAAGAGAATTAAGCATAGAACGTGTCAGGTAAAACTTTTCTTCCTTGCTCCATTTAACTCCAATTTGCATCCTTTTAGCTCCATTTTTTTTCGAAACTCCATCTCTTGTACCTAAAACCAAAAACATGCAAAATAATTTCTCTTAAAGTGTAATATCATTACAAATGATCATAAAATGTATATAAAAAGTAGCTAATTTTTTGGTGTGTTAATTCTCCCAAACTTAAACGTTACTTATTCTCAAGTATGACTACAACTTTAAAAATGAGCATAAAATGTATATAAAAAGTAGCTAAATTTTAGGCATGTTAGTGGATTTCCTTAAAATAAATTAAATTTTTTTTCTAGAAATGTTGTAGTCTAACTTAGAAGAATTTCTAGTAAATTAGATGATATCTATGGTATCAAAATATTTAGTAAACTTAGCAATCATGATTTTCTATTTAATTCAGAAATAATTGAAAATTTTCCAAACTTTGGATTCTTAGAAAATTATTAATTTCAAAATTTATGGATTCTAAAAAGATTAATTTTACTAATACTTTCTAAAATTAAGATTAGGATTGATTCTAAGTTTTCTTCCTTACAAAGAATCAAGTGAGATCAATTTTTTATTAGGTCCTAATCCTTAAGCTTTACCCACATATTTTCTTTTCACATTTTTTTTTGCTTTTTTTTCTTTCCTTTCTTTTTTCTTTTAAGATCTTTTTAATCCTTATTCTTTTATGTGAGGACTACTAAATCTTGATAAACTTTTAATGATTTTTAATTTCACAATCTCTTATTAAAAGTTAAAAACTTATTTTGTATCTTTAACTTAAAATGTAGTATAGAAAAAGAATTTTTAATAGAATTTAAATTCTTCAAAAAGTATTATTCTATCAATCCTTAATTTTTTTTTTAATAATTCAATTTTTCTTAGTTTAAATAGTGAAATCACTTCCTTACTATTTTCTACTAATCATCTTAACTTTAGTTTCATCCTTTTCACTGATGTCTTTACTAAGTTCTCTTATTACATTTTTATAATTAAAATTTTAGTAATCTTAAGATAACTCCACAACAAAAATCATACTTCAAATAAAATTAATTTGTAGTTTCTTTTAGGACAAGTAAAGTTTAACTTTGAAATTTATTTTTCTTCCTCCATCGAAACTTGAATTTTTAAATATTTTACAATCGATTCCATAAAATGTAACACGAAGAAAGAGTAAAAGTTGAATATACAAGCTACTACAAAATCCTATCAAAATCATATATATGCATAATCAGGATAGAATCAATGCAAGAGAAAGTAAAGCTAGCCTAAAACATGTTAAACTAAATGAAAGTATACTAACTTTGAATTTTTTTTTCTTCCTCCCCCTGACTTGATTTTTTAACATGTATAGCATCAGGTATAGAAAATATCATCAAGAAGAAAAATCACAGCCCAAAAGTACAATCTACCATAGATGTCTATCAACACATTTACAAATATACTTAGCACTGAACAGTGTTTAGTAGAAAGTAAATCTAAATTAGACATGCTAGAATGAATTCGAACTAAAGAAAAGTCTAACTAGCATAACTGGTATCAACGTAGGAATATATATTTAAGTGATCCCCAATTACTAAATATTGTTGTAACACATAAACAATCACACTTGATAAATGAGGTTAATTCTTCCCTTAACTCATCGTATTTCACTACCTTCGAATTTCTAATAGAATCACTACACTGATTAATTGGGTACTACTAAATGCTTTTATAGAGTCTAATACCATGAGCATGATTATTAATGATATATTGGCTCTCGAGAACCAACCCCGGGCATCACCTTATCCCTTTAAGTATGCACCTCTATCAATTATAAGGGTAGTGTAAGATCATCCACATGTTGTTCATCAAGTAGGTTCATGGCCCTTCCAAATGAAAACATGGACAAAGAAAGGAAGTAATAAAATTGAGATGGAACTATTACTATCCAAACTCAAGATGTCTCTTGTAAAACTCATGTCCAGTTGAGACTTGAGTGTAGTGGACTTGTTAATCCAACTACGACAAGAGAACATATACAAGTTGAGCCAAATTAAGAAGTTAAGCAATCACCTGCCTCATGATACACACAGATCAAATCAATCCACTAATAATCTAAAAGTTTGCCTACATCAATCAAATTGATCAACCACACTAAAATAACACACAAAAAACCTCAAGAAATTACAACTCAAAAATACACTAACACAGATAACCTATGGGTTGCCTCCTACGAAGCGTTTGCTTTAATGTCGTCAGCCTGATAAAGGATTCCTCAAGGATCAAAATTTCATTTAAGTAATCCTTGATCAATCGCCATCTTTTTTTATCCTGAGATTCCTAATAAATCTTTAAATTTTAGTTTTTCTATCAACTTTTTTTTTTAGTTTAATTCAGATTATTATTCCTCATGTTTCTTTCTAGATCTAATATTCTTCCAATGCTTTTCTCAATTTGCATATTAATATCATTCTTAAAATTTATAAGAAATGGATCTCTATATGATAGTTCAAGATCTCTTAAATTTTAGGTTGGAATCTCTCTAAATGATCCAGATTTTGGATCAAATTCTTCTAGCTTACTCTTCTGTCTCGAGCGATCTTCTAATTCTTCCCCTTGGGGCTAAGAAAATGGTGGAAATGGTCTTTCTTGATTTATCTTAGTTGATGAAATATGTTTTTATAATCATTAAGAATTTCTTAAATTGGTCTTTCAATCTCCTTTACCTCTTTTGTCAACTCAACATTCTTTTGAACAAGATCCTTCAATTCTCTTCTACCTCTTAGTTGGATAGCTTTATCTTGTCCACCATTTTTTTTCTTAAGGTTACTACGTAAAATCTTTGGAGGATAACTATTAATTGAATTAATAATCTACCCCAATTGGTTTTTTGTATTCCTTATTGTAACCCCTTGACTTTTCAATTGACTGCCCATTTGGATAACAAGCTCTTCTAACAAAAACACCTTCTCTTCATTTTGTGGATTGAAGTTAAATAGAGGATGATTGTTAATTGAGTTAATAATCTCGTACAATTGGTTTTTTATATTCCTTGTTGTGACCCATTGAGTCTCCAGTTGACTCTCCATTTGAATAACAATCTCTTTTAATAATCCCTTCTCCTCAATTTGTGGGTTGAAATTAAACCTATGAGGAAAAGAAAGTCTAACGTTAAAATTATCATGATTATTCCAATTACATATCGTATTAAGTTGATTATCTTCCTACAATTGGTTTCTTCCTCCAAATTTGTTATTCTAGTTAAATTTGTAATGATTTTCCTAGCATGGGTTGTAATGATCAGAAAAAGGAGTGTGTATCTCAGGGTTAGTCTCAAAATAGTTTGTCTCAATCAATTGTCCAAATGAATTTCTCTCAATAAATGGGGTCTTTGAAGATAAATATCTACATATTGATCTAACTTTCGCAATATCTACAACCTGAGAAGTTAAAAGTGTCAGCATATCAGTTTCATATAAATTTGCTATCCTCTTAGGATTTACTCTATCCAAGTTGCTAGTGTTATATTCCGAAATTGAATATTCATTATCTTTTTTATCTATCATTTCTACAAAAAATTCATGGAGTTTTTTTCTAAATCATATACCTCCTAATAGTTCTCTCTAGCTCTGATTTTTAGGGTTCAAAGATTGTCGCTCCTTAACTATGCAATCAAATCTAAAGATTAATAAGAAATATATTCAGTACTTCAAGCACTCAAAAATATTTTTTGGATTTTGAATTTTCTATAAAATAAATACACAATAATTAAACTCACTAGATAACAACACTAATATTTTCAAATCTAAGTCTTACAGATTCAACTAAAGACTCTCCTAAAGTTCTCACCGTCACTTTGCTGGCAACAATGCCAAAAACTTAACCCAACCCACAATTACGCAATTATTTATTTTCCTGGCCAAAAACATAACCTGGTTTCTTTAGGCGCTAGTGTGCAAAATAGATATATTATAGGATTTAAAATTTGATTTATATTTCACACACTAGGGTTGTACACAATTGCATGTATTATTTCAGGTAATATAGGGTTTTCTTTAAAAATCCCACTATCGATCCCACATTGAAACAAATCCCTTAGGCTAGTTCTCATATACGACTATCAGGTCTTAGTTTTAAATTTTCAAAAAGTTTGATTTTCCTAAATCCACTAATTTACTCTAAAATTAAAGTAAATTAAATTAAATTAAAACCTAATCTAAGGAGATTGATTAAATTTTGGAAAGTTCTTATGTAATTAAAATTTCTTTCCCCTTGCAATGTGATCATAATTAGTGTAGGAATCAAATCTTTAAAAGTTAAATGCAGTTTTGTGCCAAATAAGAGCATATCTATTCTTTGTCATTTCTTGATTGCATAAAGAACATTGGCTAATTTAAAGTAAGTTCCTAAATTGCTGTTTATGTTGGATATGTTCTAGCCTCTCACTTACAGATTGCCCATTGTGCCCTCTCTATTGGACTAATCGGTCCTTAGGTTCCAACTTTATATCAAATTATTAAATGTTTTACCCTATCACCTTAAATTCATCAATTTACACCTATTAAAAGTTATCTCCTTATCTATTTTCACTAACCTATGGATTACCTTCTCACCAAAGAGATTAATGTGATTCTTACTACTTGAGGAACACATAGCCCTCGTAGGTCACTATGAATTCACAACAAATTTTAACATATTAATTGATCAGATTGAATATGTAAATTAAGTCTGAAGTAATGAATCATTAAAAGTATGGAATAAGAAAAACCTTAAAAATTTCTAATCCTACACTTGATTAAATCTCTTCACACGAAGAAAGAGTAAGGAAAACTACTCACTAAGCATGAATAAAACACAATAGAAAACTTTATTTAAATCAAAGCAAATTCACTAGATAAGTGTTTACAACAATTATCAGATAATGAAGAGCATAATGCTTAACTTTTTTCCTCTGAAAGAAAGATGAAAAGCCCTTCAATAAATTCTTCTACTGATCCATGCAAATTTCATACAATCCCTTACAAATATCTTTCAAAATCCCTCACCAATCTCTCTAGAAAAGGTAAAAATCTACATTTTCTACTTCTATCTACATCCTCTAGGTGTTCTTGGAGATTCCAAGACTTTCAAATGCCAAAAGGTGTCTTTCAAGTGCCAAATACCGCCTAAAAACTCTTTGGGGCTTCTAAAACTTGTACACAACTATTTTTGGCACCTAGGCGCCCTTTACTAGGTGATAATGGTGCCTAAGCGACACCCTGCTGGCAACACCCTAGTTTTGTTTTAGCTCCAATCTACTCCAAGTGTTATGCCTATAAGATAAATATGAAAATAACATTTCCTTAAATTACAATTTCAATAAAAAAATATGTGATAAATGTAAAGGAAATTAAACATAGAAAGACATATCAAAATGCATTAGATCAAAATTTTCTTCCTTGCTCCATTTGACTCCAAATTACACCATTTTTACTCCATTTTCTCCAAAACTCCATCTCTAGCATGTGAAAGAAAAAACATGCAAAATACCTTCTTTTAAAGTACAATATCATTAAAAATGAGCATAAGTATAGAAAAAAGTAGCTAATTTGTAGACATGTCAATAAGAAACAACTTATCAGAAGGAAAAGAGAAATAAGTGAAAGTGTGACCACATTTTCCCCTTAATCCTTTATATAGGGGTATCTAAGGAATTTGAAATGCCTTAAATCTATACCTTAATCTATAAAAATTCATATCAAATCAACATGATATTCAAGAAACAATATGTTGTTAAATTTTATAAATTCATAGAAATTAAATCTTTGTCTATGAGAAAACATTTTACAACTGGGTCTTCAACCACCTTAGGCAAAACATCACAAGGTTTTATAATAACACACATCCCTCAAACTTAAAATTACTGACGCACTCTTCTTTTGTTCGAACCCTGGAGACCAAATTAGTCACCCAGACTTCTGTCAACTCTTTTCAGAGATTACCATCTCCATCAGAGAGTTTTCTTGTCTACATAAATGACTGTCAGCTCCTCCTTTAGGTTTGATATGGCAACCTCACTTTCCAAGTCAGCTTCCATAGTAAAGGAGGTGCCCATTTTGTCCATCTGGGAAGCCAGCAACACTGGTTATCATGGTCAATCATCAGTCTCCCTCTTAACATCCTCATGAAAAAATAGAAGGACGAGTGTACCTCTATCATGAGCTGTAGCAGTCGGTCCCTCAACACCTCTAAAGTAAAGGGTTAGTCATCTTCTATTATCCATAAGTCAATATTATACATGGTCTCCTTTGCAAGAATAATCAAATGTTATATAAAGACGGAACTCTATTGAATTAAAGAACAGAAGATTTTCTCATACCTATTTTTCACTCCATCTCAAAAAATCGGAAGATCTCACCAATAAGGGGTTGGATGACAGTTTTGTTAGTCTCATCGATCGAAGGAAGGGGAGCTCCACCTTCACAAAGCTAGACCTGACCTCAACTACTACCTGCACCGGTTGCTTACTGATCCCGATCTTATATGATAGTATGATGAATGTGATTATATTCTTAATTTTTCCTTATATTTCTTACCTTGCAACGACCCCAAAAACTTGACTTTGAAGCAAATAAGAATTCAATAATTATATGTAAATATGAGATACTACACAAGTATACGTATCGTTATCAAGTAGTATAGGACTTTTTGTTTAAGCTGTGAATATCAAACCCACAAAGAGAAATAAAAATATGTAACTAAATCAGAAGAAATTAGATAATAAATTCTACTTTGCAAAATATTCTTTCATAAACTATAGATGCTACATTAGGAATGAAATTTTGATTATTTTTGAGAATTTTTTATATTTGAAAATAAAGTAAACAACTAATTAAATTTAACTAGATATTTGTAAGATGAAAGTAATGTAAATAAAATATTTTTTACCTATCATGAATCAGTAAAAAGTATAGGAATTTTGTTGTGTAAGTATTCAAATTGTATTGTGCCAAATATGAGCAATAGTATTCTTTACCCTTACTAGAGATGTTATAAAGAACATTGGCTAATTTGAAGTTGGAATAGTTGTAAAGACCGACTAGGTAGAGAAGATACTAGCTCTCACTCTAGAGTTTCCTCTTCTCCCTCTACCTAGGGGCTAACATCTCCTATCGAAACCTAAAACTAAACCCAAATTGGGGGCTTTGGCCTGTCACTTCAAAGTAATATAATTTTACCCCCTTCAATGTTTATTTTTGTATTTATTTGCATTCAATCATATGAATTACATTATCATCCATACAATCTCATGTAATTCATACCATTAGTTAACTGAGACAATACTATCTTAGATCTTACACGTTCTTGCAATAAATATTAACTTCTTAATTGACTAAATCAATAAGTAAATGAAGTTCAAGATTTAAAATCATAACAACTTATTCCAACATTAAAGATTAATAATTCATACAAATTCCATCTAAACTTCATTACTTATCAGTTTAAGGAAAAAGATAAAGAAAACTACTCAAAATTCATGGAGAAAACACAACCAAACTTAAGCTTGAGACTAAAAATCATGCAAACAAACAAGAAGTCTAATTTAAAACCAAATGTAGTTAAAAGACAAAAATATATCTCAAATCCTCTCCACCAAACTCTTGAAGTTCCTTTGAATCACTTCTCTTCCTTTCTCTTACAATACTCTCTACTCACACACTACAACTCCTCTCTTCTTCTCTCTAAAAATATATCCTAATTAATCTAGGAGAGAGGCGTCGGCGATGTCTAGAAGGGGGTGGCAGATCCTCTTCAATTCAATCCAAGTCCTTTTTTTATAATTTTTTATAATATGCCCTGGTGTCTCTTCAAAATGTGACCACATTTAATAAATCTTCCAAGAGTTGCCTCCTTTCAAAAGCCAATTGAATGTATTTTTGTGTCCATTAACCATTTCTCAAGTTTTCACCAAGAGTTGCTTCAAACACCTCTTCAAAAATTTGTCCAAATTCATTGAATCACCATGTATCTACCTCAGGAGCTTAAGCATGAGGTACATGGCGCTTAGCTGCGGCCTTCTTGGTTTACTAGCACTTAAGTGCCAGATTTGGGCGCTTAGGCACCACAGTTATTTTTCACACCTTTCTCATTTTTCCTCCAAATTTGATCCTTTTTTACTCCTTTCACCATTTTTCATCCATTTCATTATTCCTAAAAAAACACACAAATACCTTCCATTAAAACGTAATATCTAAAAAAATATATAAAAATGTATACATAAATGTTATATATTTTAGGAGTATCAAAATCCCCCAAACTTAAAATGTTATTTTTCCTCAAGTGACACTTTAATCTTTCAAAACCAAAATAAGTAGATTATGTAAATGAGTTTCTTTAGGATATTCTAAAATTTTGATCTAGACTGTAGTAGTCCAATTTAGAAATAACATTAGTACAAGAGATCAACCTAGAGTTTTGAATTTTTTAATGCAAAGAAGTCTAAAAATATGACTTTCTATCTAGTTTAGAAATATTTTTTAATTCTCCAAATATAGAGTTTAGGCATTCTATCTTCTCCACTTAAAAATTTTTATTAAGAATAATTATACTTACTATGTTATATCCTTAAACTTAAGAGTTTTTCAAATCTTATACTTTAAAAAGATTAGATGTGGAACCAATTTTTTATTAGACACTAATCCTCAAGCTTCTCCTCTCTTTTTAAACTTCCTTTTTTTTCCTTTTTTTCTGGTGAGGATTACTATATTTGGATAGACATTTAATTATTTTTAATTTCACTCCTCCTTTCTTAAAGCAAAGTTCTGATATAAGTCTTTTACTTAAAAAAATATAATAATAGTTTTGAAAATTATTTTTAATAAAATAAATTGAAGTATTGAAAAAAAGTCTAACCTTCCTATATTTTTCAAAAATTCAATTTCTCCTACTAAAGATAGTTACACAATATTTACCATTTAAACACTAAAAACTTTAAACTTTAAGTTTTTCTTCAATACCATAGGTTTCAACTAAATTCTATTACTCATTTTTATATTTAAAATTTTACTTCCCTAATATAACTTCATATACATAATCATTTTTTTTAAAATCAAAATCAGTTTTTTTACATAACTTCAAGAACAAATAAAATTCAAGCTTTTATAAAGTTTTTCATCCCCCCCAAACCCCCCCCCCCAACGTAAATTTTTAATAAGATAAAACATTTTAGCATCATGTTTATATAGGGAGGAAGGAAAACTAGAAATAACATCCTTACAGGAATTTTTATATCCTAAATATACAAGTACAAAAACTAAATATAGGAGTAAAAATTAATTGATCAAATTTCAATTCAACTTTAACATATAGAGATTCATTAAACTTCTATGTAGTGGAGGATAACATAATAAAAAACAAACACACTAATAGAAATTCACAACTGCAAAGTAAAGAGAATACCTGGTAGTAAATTGAAAATTTTAAACATGAAGTTCTTAAGTGAAAGTTAGTAATATTCTAAACCTTTCCAAAATTCAGGATTAAGTTCAACACAAACAAACTAAATACACTAGACAACACAATTAAAACAATCATTACCACAAAATAAAACATAACTACTCAAAATAACTTAAATACATCACACCAGTGTCTAACATAATAAAACACAAACAATAGTAGCAGTCAAAACAAATACAATACAAAATAAATTAACAGTACAATATAACTGTACCACATAAAGTTCATAACAATAAAAACTACACTACACAACTTAAGTATCTTGCTCATTATCATCATCACTATCATTACTGTCTCAAAAGGTAGGAGGCTCATATGATGGATATTGTGGATATGAAGGAAAAACTACAGTTTGGTCACCCCTGATAATGTTTTTCAAAGATGAGTGAAAATTCTCCTCATAATCAATTTGGCTTCTCATATAATCATCCATATGATCTATAAAATTCTCCAAATTTAATACCTTGTCCAGAGTATAATTGATGTTATCTAACATTCTTTGCAATATGTGTGACTGTGAATCAGAACTAGAAGCTTAGCCTTGTGATGTGGATGCACGTGAGGTAGAAGCATGAGAAGTAGAGGCACCTAAACTTCTAAAAAATCCTCCTCTCCAACAAAATATCAAATGTTGTAAATAAGATTTCACATTAATGCTTGTGATAGGCTATAGAGGTTGTAGTATTTCCTCTCAGCTATTAAATCTAACTCTTGCCTACTCACATAAATAAAAGATCAAGGATGTGAATTCCAAACCTGCAGTAGTGGCAACAATAGCAGAATTGATGATAGCCTGATAGATTAGAGAACCAATGTCAATCGGCTTGAACTACTGAATGCAATAGTTCAAGGTAGCTCTGTCTCTGGTAATTTTGCTGAGGTCGTTGATTGGTAGTAGATGAGTAGAAATAAAGTAGTGTCATGCTCTTGATATGGCATCTAACTTTGACACGAGGAATTTGACTCTTCTTTCAATTTTTATCTTCCACGGTCCTCTTCCCACGGTTAATGACAATATGGTCTTATCTAACTCTTTCTTAGTTAGACTATAATTCCAAATAAAAACATAACGTACTAGGGGGTAACTGGTAAAATAGATTTATTTCCTCAGGGGAGAAAGTTACTGATTTTCTTCGAATCATGACCTGATCTTCTTCAGCTTCAGGGAGATTAGCGTAAAACTCCCTAACAATAGAAATTACGGCTACAACAAAAAAATAACAAAATTGCTCCCACTGTTGACAAATAATCAAATCTTTTACTGCTCTACTCAGACTTTTGAAAGATTTCTCAGGAATCACTTTTCTAGATTGCAGTGCTTAAGTATACCTGTCCTAAGCTTTTGAGCTAACGAACTTGCTTAAATTGAAATGGTACTTCCCTTTACTCCTCTTCATTCTTGGGGCAATTTCTAAAAATCATTTAAAATTCACAATAAATCCTAAATTCAAGACTAAATCACTAAACTTAACTTCTAAAAGCATAAATCGTCATTTATATGTATTTTCCATAGGTTTTTCTCAAATTTTCACCATGAATAGTGATTTTTGGTCAAATCCCTAATGTGCTAAAAAAAACATGGTGAAAATTAAAAAATTTTACATAAAAGTGAAGCTCTTACCTCAAGAAGATCAAATCTAGCAAATTTAGCTTGAATCCACCAAGAAATTTTCACTCTAGAATAAGGCCTAAATCGTCACTCACGAACTCTAAGGGTAGAAAATGATGTCGAGGTTAAAATTGGTTTTTTTTTGGTTATTTTTTACTTTTTAAATGTTTGTGAATCTTTTTAAGTGAACCAACACTTAAGTGCAATTGGTTCAACACTTAGGCCCCTACCTCTCGGGGTTGTCTAGCGCTTAAGCGCGGGGTTTTGGCACAAGGTGCTAGTGCAAAAATTTTGATATTTTCAATTATAAGTGAAATGCACATGATGTGCCCATGGTGTGTGCTATTTCTCTGCATGTTTATGTCAATTTAAATCTCTGGTAACAGTGTTAAAAACTCTACCCATCTCAAACTTACGCAGTAATTTAGCTTCCAAATATGACCAAAATCTTGGCCCAATTTATATTAAGAAATTAATGTGAAAATTTTAAATGTTATATAAAATATATAAAATAGTTCACACACTAGTGGATCTCCACAAGTGCACGTATCGCTTCAAGTAAAATAAGGTTTTCTTTAGAAAACCCAGTATCGATCCCACAGAGAAGCACAATAAGAAATCTCTTAGGCTAATTCTAATCTACTACTATCAAGTATTAGTTTGAAAGATGAAAATTCTTATGATAATAACATAAATCACAATATTCAAACTATAAAAAATTAAAGTAATAAAGACAAGTTAAATGAGTTTGATGAATGCTAACAAAAATGTAATTAGAAGAGCAAAGTATACTAAACTATTTTTTTAACTTTAAAGTTAATTTTACTCAAACTAAACAAAGGTTTTGTGATGAAGAGTTCAAATTTAAGAAAGCATCATTCCCCTTTACAATGAGTATATGGATTGTGAAGAAACTAAAATTCTTTGAAAATATATAAAAATTTTTTATGCCAAATAGGAGCAATCCTATTCATTACACTCTTCCAAGTGCGTAATAAACATTGAATAATCCAGAGTTTAGTCCTTAATTATGTGGTTAAACTAGGAGTATACTGGCCACCACTCTAGAGCTCCCACTACTCCCTCACCTGAGGGCTAACAATCTTGCATTAGTTTCCAATCAACTGAACCAAATTGGGGATTTTAATTTATCACCTTAAAATTTTCAATTTTTCATCCAACAAAGTATATTTCTCTATGTATTTGCACTTAACCTCATGGATGTCATCCTTTCCCATGGAATTAAATGTGACTCTCACAATGTTGTAGTAATCATATCCCTTTTGGAACATATGTATCTCAACATATTTTAACATTTTAATTGGCCAAATCAAAAAGTAAATGAAGATCGGAGTTCGAATCATCACAAATTATTGACATTTAAAACCATATAAAACTAAATCAATTCTTCACTAAACTAAATCTCATTGTAGGGAGGATAAAGAAGACTACTCAAAATTCATTAGAATGATACAACAAAACACAGATTTCATATATAAAAACAAGTTTACAAAAAAAAGAAAAGAAAAGAACACAACTTATCTCACACTCCTTCCCAAGCAAATCCGAAGAAGTTCCTTTTAAGAACTTTCTCTCTTTACAGTCACACTCAATTCTCTCCTAGAAATGTAATGAAGAAGAAATATCTCACCTTCCCTCTACTCTTACAACCCTAGAAGAAAATCATCTCTTCTCCAAAGCCTTCCTCTCACTCTCACTCCACACACACACACACACACACTTTTTTCCCTAGACTTCTCTCTCTTTTATTAGAGACTGCCTCCCTCCAAAAAGATTCAAAATTCCCTCCAAAATTCTCTTTAAAATTTAAACCTTTCAAATTCTAAAAGACATGTCCATTGATTCAAGAGACATATCCCTTCATTAAAGAGCCTCCCAAAGTGTCTAGATGCATTGAATCACTCAATGGGGCATTTGAATCTTTTGGAGCCTTCAAAATCCGCACAAAATTCATCTTGAACCACCTTGATTCGTCTTATATTGTCTTCGGTGCCTCTGACACTAGTTCTCTGGATTCTGGTGCCTCTGGTGCCAGTTTGGAGAGTCAAGCTCCAACTTGCAGTTGCTCCACCGTTTGGCTCTATTTCATCCCGTTTCAGTTGTGTTTCACTTCTAACAGATATACGTACAAAATAAGCATGAAAACAACCTTTCTTTAAAGTTTAATTTCATTCAAAAATATGTGAGAAATGTAAATTAGATTAAACATAGAAAGACATATCGAAATATGTCAAGTCATAATTTTTTTTCTTGCTCATTTTTACTCTATGCAACATTTTTGCTTCATTTTCTCCAAAAGTCCATTTCTTGTACCCGAAACCAAAAATATACAAAATAAATTCCTTTAACGTGTAATATCATTAAAAATTATTAAAATTGAGCATAAAAAAATATATATATAAGTAAGTAATTTTTAGGCGTGTCAAAATCTCCCAAACTTAAATGTTACTTGTCCTAAAGTGACTCTTTTACTACATAAAATACGAATTAGTATAGAGATTAACTTATAAACTTCTATATTTTAGTTTAATAAATAAAATAGTAGAATTTAAGAAAAACTTTTAATAACTTAGATTAAAACTTTAAGTATAAGAATACTTAGTAATCAAATCTAAGATTTTTGAATCTCCATTCATTTCAAGAATAATTTTAATTTTTTCTATCAAGGATATTTAGAATATTCATATGAGAAAGAATTTCATGAAAACTTTACTATTAAGGGTGTTAATACTTGAATACAAGTTTAGAAAATTTATTAAAACCTTTTCCTTAAGTTGATTCAAGTGAAGCCATTTTCTTATTATGCATCTCCTTAAGCTTCTCCTCACTTTTTTTTTCTTTTTCTTCTTCTTTTTTTCAGGATTTTTTCAATCCTTTCTTTTCTTTTCTTTTTCAAGTGAGGATTGCTATATCTAGATAGCCTTTAAAAGTTCTAAACTTCACTATCCTCCTCTTAAAGTTAAAACTTTTTACCTTTCTTCACTCTATAAATTCATATTAGTTTTGTTGATTTTTCATAAAGTCTCATTCTTTTCTTCTTACATGAAAATCTAAGTTTCTTAATACTTCAAAAATACAATTTCCTTTACTTTATATAGAAAAACATAGTCTTATCCTTTCATACTAAATATCTTTAACTTTAGAATTGACCTTCATTATTAAAAACCTTTACCTAAATTTATCTTAACAATTATAAACATAAATATAGTCATTTAAAGTTAAACTCTAATATCCAAGGTCATGTTAAATTAATTTTAAAAATATAGTTAATTGAGGAAAAATATAATTTAGTTTACTTCTTTTTAAAAAGAAAATTTTCTTTCCCCCAAACTTAAATTTTTAAATATTTTACACTTAATTCCATAAAATATAGCAGGAAGAAAATGTAATAGTTGAGTCAACTAACTACTAGAACAACCTATCAAATTCATATACATGCATAATCAAGATAAAATGGTTTCAGGATAAAGTAAATCTAGCCTAAAACATGTTTTCAATAATATTAAACTAAAAGGAAGTATAGTAACTTTAAATTTTATTTTTCTTCCTACCCCCAATCTTGATTTCAAACATGTATAACATTCAATACAAAAAATATAAGCAAGAAGTAAAATAGTTTTGAAATTCTATCTATCACAAACATCTACAAGTATTCATTAGTACAGAACAATATGCAATAGAAAGTAAATCTAAACTAAAACATGCTCGATAAAACAGAAAGAAAGGTCTAACAAGTAGAACATGTGTCGGCATAGGAATATATATATTTATGTGTTCTCCAAATCTTTATGTTATTATAACACAAACGCAAGCACATATGATAAATGAGGTCAATTCTTCCTTTAACTCATTGCATCTTACTAACTTACTTCTAATTTTTAGCGGAATCTCTACACATATATTGGGTATTTATAAATGATTTTTAGATTCTAATCCTAAAGATAAGATTATCTCAGATATATTGGTTCTCGAGCACCAACCCCAGGCATCACCATATCCTAATAATTAAGCGCCTCTAGCAGTTATAAGGATGGTGTAAATTCATCCACATGTTACTCATCAAATATGTTAGCTACTCCTATTAAATGAAAAC
The DNA here is from genome assembly GCA_003013225.1 of Phalaenopsis aphrodite. Classification (NCBI taxonomy): domain Eukaryota; kingdom Viridiplantae; phylum Streptophyta; class Magnoliopsida; order Asparagales; family Orchidaceae; genus Phalaenopsis; species Phalaenopsis aphrodite. Next base: position 1,049,201 of record NEWO01000088.1, on the reverse strand, counting down.
AAAGTTAAAGAAAAGTAACAAATTTGCGATGGAATTAATGTTGTTAAAATTAATGATGTCTCTTGTAAAACTTAAGTCTGAGTGAGACCCGAGTCGTAGTAGACTCATCAATCCAACTACTACAAGAGAATATATAAATCTAGTCATAATAAGAAGTTAAGGAATTGCCTCCCTAATGACACACAAAATTCAAATCAAATGACAATGATAACTATGCGTTACCTCTCATTAAGCGTTTTGTTTAACATCGCCAGCCTGACAAATGATTCCACTTGAATCAAAATTTTATTTAAGTAATCCTTGTTCAATCACCCAATCTATCTAGATCAAGGGATTCCTACAAAGTCCTCAAATTTAAATTCATCTTTCAGCTATTTCTTTCAGATTGATTCATATAATTTATCCTCATGTTTCTTTCTAGATCCAATATTCTTTTAGTAATTTTCTCAATTTTCATATTAATATCATCCTTCAATTTAATAAGAAATGGATTTTTATAAGATACTTCATGATCTTCCAAATTTTGGATTGGATTCTCTCTAGATAATTTAAATTCTGGATCAAATACTTCTAAGTTACTCTTTTGTTCAAGGTTGTCTTTTAATTCTTCCCCTTGGTACTAAGTAAATGGTAGAGGTGGTCTTTGTATATTTATCTTAGTTGAGGAAAAAGGTTTTTCTAATTCATTAGTAATTTTTTTCCATTGGTCTTTCAATCTCCTTATTCTCATTTCTCAACTCAAAGTTCTTTGAAACATATCCTCGAATTCTCTTCAAAATATTAGTTCGATAATCTTAAATTGCTCATCATTCATCTCCTTAGGGTTTATCTCAGCGTCACTAGGTAAAATCTCTTGAGGGTAACTGCTAATTGCATTAATAATATGCCCCAATTGGTTTTCTATATTCCTTATTGCGACCTCTTGATTTTCCAGCTCACTCTTTTAACTTTCTAACTGACCCACCAATTAAATCACATCCTTTTCTAACATTAATTCTTTCTCCTCATCATGTGGGCCAGAGTTAAAATTAAGAGGAAAAGATAGTTCATTATTATAATAACCATGATTATTCTAACTACATGTCTGATTAAATTGATTATCTTCCTAAAATTGGTCTTCTCCTCCAAAATTATTATTCCTGTTAAAATTCAAATGATTTTCCCAACCTAGATTAGAATAATTAGAATAAGAATGATGTACCTCATTGCTAGTTTCAATACATTGTCCAAATAAATTTTCCTTAATAACTGAGGGTCCTTGAGAATAACTTTTTATGTATTGATCCAACTTCCTCTCAATACCTGCAACCTGAGAAATTAAAATTGTAAGCATATCTTCTTGAAAATTTGCCACTCTCTTGAGGTTTACTCTCTCAAATCTACTAGCAATATAATCCAAACCTGAATATTCATTATATCATTGATCCGCAATTTTTACATTAAATTTATGGAGTCTTTTCAAATCTCTCCCAAAAATTCTCTTCAAATATGAATTGTAAAATTCAAGGTATGTAGCTCCTATGCTACATATACAAATCTAAAGACTTAACTGATATGACAGATGTCAAAAATATTTTTAGTATTTTGGATTTTCTCTAAAATAAACACATAATAATTAAACAAACTATATAATAATATTATAAATTCCAAATCTAAGTCTTACAGGTTTAATTATAATTCTCCTAAAGTTCTTACTCAAGTTTCCCCGGCAATGACACCAAAAACTTGATGTGAACCTGGTGTGTGTTATTTTTCTGCGTATTTTATTTCAATTTAAATCCCCGGTAACAATGTCAAAAACTTGACCCGTCCCAAACTTATGCAATAATTTAGCTTCCAAAAATATGGCAAAAATCTTGACCCAATTTATATTAAGCATTTAATGTGCAAATTTTAAATGGTTTATAAAATATAAAAAAAAAGTTCACTAATCAGTGGTTATATGAAGGTGCATGTATCACTTCAAGTAATATAGGACTTTCTTTAAAACCCTAGTATCGATCCCACAGAGAAGCACAATAAGAAATCTGTTAGGCTAATTCTAGTTTACTACTATCAAGTCTTAGTTTGGAAGATGTAAATTCTTATGATAATAACATAAATCACAATTTTCAAACTATAAAAAATTAAAGTAAGAAAGAAAAGTTAAAATGAGTTTAATGAATGCTAACAGAAATGTAATTAAAAGAACTAAGTTTACTAAACTAAATTCTTAACTTTAAAGTTAAATTTACTAAGACTAAACAAAGTTTTTGTGATGAAGAGTTCAAATTTAAGGAAGCATCATTGACCTTTACGATAAGTATAGGGATTGTGAAGAAATTAAAATACATTAAAAATATATAAAATTATTTTCTGTAAAATAGGAGCAATCCCATTATTTACCTTCTTCCAAGTGCACAAAGAATATTTACAAATCCAGAGTTTAGTCCCTAATTTCGTGGTTGGGCTGGGAGAATATCGGCTGTCATTTCAGAGCTCCCACTACTCCCTCATCTGAGGGCTAGCAATCTCGCATTAGTTTCCAATCAACTGGACCAAATTAAGTATTTTAATCTGTCATCTTGAAATCTTCAATTTTGCATCCAACAAAGTTTATTTCTCTATTTATTTGCACTAAACCCCATGGATGACATCCTCTCCCATGGAATCAAATGTGAATCTCACCATGTTGTAGAAATCATAGCCCTTTCAGAATATATGCTTCTCAACATTTTATAACATTTTAATTGCCCAAATCAAAAAGTAAATGAAGATCAGAGTCCAAATCATCACAAATTTTTTATATTATAAAGCAAAATCAATTCTTCACAAAACCAAATCTCATTGTAGGGAGAAAGATAAAGAAGACTACTCAGAATTCATGAGAAGGATACGATAAAACATGAATTTCATATATAAAAATTAGTTTACAAAATAAATAAGGAAAAGAACACAACTTATCTCACACTCCTTCCCAAGAAAATCCCTAGAAGTTCCCTTTAAGCACTTTTTCTATTTACAATTACACTGAATTCTCACCTAGAAATGCAATGAAGAAGAAATCTCTCACCTTCCCTCTCCTCTTACAACCCTAGAAGAAAATCCTCTCTTCTCCAAAGCCTTCCTCTCACTCTCACGCTACACACACACACTTTTTGCCCTAGACTTCCCTCTCTTCTATTAGAGGCTGCCTCTCTCCAAAATGAATTCAAATTTTCCTCCAAAATTCTCTCTAAAAGTCAAACTTTTTGAATTTTAAAAGACATTTCCATTGATTCAAGAGACATTTCCCTTCATTAAAGAGCCTTCCAAAGTTTCTGGATGCATTAAATCATTCTATGGGGTGTTTGAATCAGTTCGAGTCTTCAAAATCCTCTCAAAATTTGTCTTGAACCGCCTTAATGACAGTGACTTTATATATGCTTAAAAATACAAGTATTTAATATTGCTGCCAGAAGATTTAATTTCTCAGTAATGGCACAAAAAACTTGATAACGATTATAGATTCGATAAAGATGTATATATTAAATATTCAATAATGGTAAAGTCATACTTCTCAACGTAAGTATATGTATTGCTCAAGTAATATAGGGCTTTAATGGAGTCCTAGATATCAATCCCACAGGGAGTAATATTAGAACTACGAACTAAGATTTTAGAAAATCAAGACTTAGTCACAACAATATAATTCAAATTTCTTATCTTTCAATAAAATGCCATTGAAATAAATATGTAATTTTAATAACTCTTAAATAACTAATTATATTAATAAAGTTTCTAATGTGATATTCAATATATAAGAAAGCATCCTTCTCCTTATCAAGAAATTATAGTGAATGGATAAAGTGAATCAGTTCAAATTGTATTGTGCCAAATAGGAGCATACATATTCTTTACTCTTTGGTCCAAGCATAAAGAATATTGACTAATCCTATGCTTGGTTAATGAATCTGAGGCTAGGCTGGGAGGATATTGGCTCTCACTTCGGAGCTCCCACGTTCCCCTCACTTGAGGGCTAACATCTACACTTCAGCACCCAAATGATAGGACTGATTTAAGGATTTTAGTCTGTCACTCTAAAATCTCCAATTCTACACCCGATAATTCTATTTCCCTATTTATTTGCACCCAACTTCCAAGGGCTTTGACTTCCCTGAATCTTGGATGTAATCTTCACTTTAGTTGTAAAACTCAACATATTTTAACAAATCAATTGACTAGATTGAAAGTAAATTAAGATCAAAGTGAAAAGATCATCACAACTTCTTTAAAATTTTTAAGGCTTAACCAATTCAAATCACCATTTCACAAATCTCAAGACAAGGAGAAAGACAGAGAAAACTACTCAGAACTCATGAGGAAGACACAACAAAACTTGAAATTTATATATATAAGCAAAGTCATACAAACTACAACAAGTAAATAACACTTATCTCTAACTTCTCCCCAAGAAAACTCCTCGAAGTTCCTCTAAATCTCTTCCTTTCTTTACAGCGCATAGAATTCCTCTTCAAAGCGGAAAGGAGGAAGAAATCTCTCACTTTCCCTCCACTCTTACAATCTCTTGAAGAATTCCTCACAATCTAACCCTAAGGTAAACTCTCTACACACTACTGGGACTCTTGGACATTGTTCTAACCTTCAAACTCCTTGAATTCTAGAGCCTCCCCCTTCTAATTTTTGGCCAAAGTCTTCTTTTAAAGTTGTAGAAGAGTTTTTCCAAGAGTTGCTTAAGCATTCCTCCAAAAAGCGTCCACATTCAATGCACCTTTGGAAATAACCGCCGATCTCTCCGTCGGCGGCCTCAAGAGTGTCGTCGGTGGGCCTTCTAAACTATTTGTCTAGAGTCTCGGGAAAATCTCATCGTCAGCGTTGTTGGGCTCGTCGTCGACGCCCTAGTTCAAATCTTCACATTTTGATCCTTTTTGCTCCAAATTCGCCCCTTTTTGCAACTTTTTGTTCCAATGACCATTTCAGCATACCTGCAACAAAACATCAAAAATACCTTTCTTTAAAGTGCAATATCATCAAAAATAATATAAAATACGTATGAAAATCTCAACATATTTTCCTTTGGTCACTTAATCAGTCTTATATCATATCTGGCGCCAGTTCTGGCACTTCCTGTGCCAGTACTCTGGATTCTGGCATCTCTGGCACCAGTTTGGTGCATCAGGAGCCACCCTGCAGTAGCTCCACCATTTTGCTTTGTTTGGCTCCGTTTCAGCTCCATTTCAGCTCCATTTCACCCCGTTTCAGTTGCTTTTCGCTCCTAACATATATACCAACAAAATAAGCAGAACAAACGCTTTCTTTAAGGTGTGATTTCATTTAAAAACATGGGAGAAACGTAAAGTATAATAAGCATAGAAAGACATATGAAAGTGTGTGAAGTCAGATTTTTCTTTCTTGCTCATTTTTACTCCAAACTGCGCCATTTTTGCTTCATTTCCTCCAAAAGTTCATTTCTTGTACCTGAAACAAAAAAATATGGAAAATACCTTCCTTTAAAGTGTAATATCATTAAAAATTATTTAAATTTAGCATAAAATATATATGAAAAAGTAGATAATTTTTAGGTGTGTCACACATCTAGCCTAAGTCAACCTCCCCTAAATGGTCTTATAAATCCTTAATAACTATTTTCTTCCCCTTTAACTCTCCTCTTTCTTAAAACTCACAAATCTTCACTAATTCGATTCAACACAAAATTACATAAAATTTTACACACAAAAAAACACTTATATTAATTCATAAACAAATACAAACATTTATGATACATAATTTTTCAATCCAAAGAGTCTTAGATGAGATAATTCTTAAGCACAAACACTAAACAAACTTAACAATAAAAACACATAAGAAAAACTTAATACTAACATCACAACACCTAACACAAATGAACACTAAACTTAGAACTTAATTCCATTCTCCTTCTGATGGAATGGATTTCGGTCTTTCATTTGTCTCTCTTGGGGTATTTGGAATATAAATCTAACAGAATGGACAGTGATGAAGAACTCTAGTCGAGTCTTCTTCAATCCATTTGTTTTTCAAATACATAGCACTGTCCGCTTTTTCTGTAAAGCTTGTGTGGCTAAATTGTATCTTAAGTTGCCATCCAATATGCTCCAAGTGTGCATTAACTTCATTCACCTTTGCTTCAATTGAAGCCACATCAACCTCAATCTTTGTAATCTTCTCTACTATTCCTTCCATACTAATAGCTAGGAAATTGTTATATACCTCTTGCACACTTTGACTAATTAACTTCTTCATAACTTTCTCCTTTTTCTTCATATCAATCTCCCAAGAAGACATTTTTCCAAGATCTCACACTCTTCACTTAGATTTTTGGGTGAAAATTGAAGTGAGGGTGAGAATTCTTTTTAATCCCTTATATTTATAGGCTTTGGACCAAGCCTAAAACTACTAGACAAGTTCTCAAACCACTAGACAAGTTCTCAAACCACTAATTAATGTTAAAACACACTAAATCATGTTTAAATATTCTAGAAACATAATTTAGCAAGTTTAGTTAACTGTTGCACTTAAGCATCGAATGTTGGTGCTTAAGCATTTGGTGCTTAATTTAGCACAGGTCAGCTTAGCGTCTAAATACTCTTTCTAACATGTTTAAGTAATCTATAAAGGTATTAGAATATTTACTAAATTATTATATATTCAAAATACCCCCAAATATTTTCTTAATCAAACATAACAACATAACATTCAAAACAGGAAAACACTTATAACTATGGGTTGCCTCCCATAAAGCGCTAACCAGTGCTTATTCTAATTGACATAATAATATAAGATCATTTAGTTTAAGTTGATCCCCTAAAAAGTAGGGTTTCATCCGGTGACCATTCACTTTGCATATTTTCTTTGGTTTAGGATCTTTATTAACCACAGCTCCATAAGGATAGACTTTTATCACAACAAATGAGCTTATCCACCTGGACTTAAGTTTGCTTGGAAATAATCTTATCCTTGCATTATATAGCAAAACTTGTTTCCCTGACTCAAAATTTTTAGTAAGAATCCTCTGATCATGCCACATCTTTATCTTTTCCTTATAAATCTTAGCACTCTCATAAGATTCATTCCTTATCTCTTCATGCTCATTTAATTGTAATAATCTTTTCTCACTACAATTCTTTAAATTATAATTAAATTCTTTAATAGCCCAATATATTTTATGCTTAAGTTCAACTGGTAAATGACAAGCTTTCCCAAATATTAGCCTATATGGGGACATTCATATAGGAATTCTATATGAGTCCAATAAGCCCACAAAGCATAATCAAGTTTGACTGAACAATTCATTTTTGTTGGATTCTCAGATTTCTCTAATATTTTTTTAATTTTACAATTGGATAATTCAGCCAAATCACTTGTCTGAAGATGATAATCAGTAACAATTTGATGGTTAATATGATATTTTTTAATATTTTTTCCATTTTTGCATTTCTGAAATGACTTCTCTCGTCAGTTATGATCACTCTCAGCATCCTAAATCTACAAAATGTGTTCATCCATAAAACATTTGCAACACTTTAAGCATCACATCGAGGTAAAGCAATAACTTCTATCCATTTGGATACATAGTCTACTATTATCAATATATATAAATTTTTGAGATGGTATAAATGGTCCCATAAAATCTAATCCCCAAACATCAAATATCTCAACTTCCAACATATAATTGAGGGGCATCTCATTTCGCTTAGAAATATTGCCTACTCAATGACATAGATCACAAGTTTTGATATAAGCATTAAAATGTTTAAAGATTGTAGGCCAATAAAACTCATATTGCAAAATTTTGTATTCAGTTTTATCAATACCAAAATGTCCTCCAAAATCAAAATAATGACATTTTTGGATAATCTCATAAGTTTCTTCTAAACATACACATCTTCAAATAATTAGATCATTTCCTTATTTATATAAAAATGGGTCATTCCAAAAATAAGTCTTAGCTTCAGATAAAAATTTCCTCTTTTGTTGTTATGTCATTTTGTAGGGTATAATATCATCAACAATAAAGTTCACAATGTCGGCATACCATGGAACACGCCATTCATTAATACTGAAAAATTCTTCATCTGAAAAATGTTCATTAATTTCTTTTTCAAAAGAGAGTGTTTTTTCTAATTCTAGCCTAGACAGATGATCACCAATTTGATTCTTAACTCCCATCCTATCTACTATCTCAAAGTCAAATTCTTGCAAAAGAAGAATCCATCGTATCAGTCTTGGTTTTGTATCCTTATTTTTCATTAAATATTTAATAGCAGAATGATTTGTATGCACAATACATTTTGTCCCATTTAGGTATAATCTGAACTTATCAAAAGCATATACTATTGCTAATAACTCTTTCTAAATTATGGTATAATTAATTTGAGCTTCATTAAGAGTTCTACTAGCATAGTAAATTACTTTGATAATCTTACTATGCTTTTGTCCTAAAACAACTCTAATAGCATAATAACTTGCATCACACGTTAATTCAAAAGGTTTTTCCCAATCTGATGAAACAATAATTGGTGTGGTGACTACTTTTTCTTTTAATAGATTAAAAGATTTTAGTCACTCATTATCAAAATTTAAAATTACATCAAATGACATAGAGGCTTAACATTTTTGAAAAGTCTTTAATTATCACTTATAGAATCCAACATGTCCATAAAAGTTCCTATTTTCCTCACATTTGTTGCGTAAGGTAAATTAGCAATTACTTGAATTTTTGTAGGGTCTACATCCATATCATTTTCTGATATCTAATGTCCTAAGATAATTCCTCTTACTACCATAAATTAGAATTTTTCCTAATTAAGGACTAAATTTCTCTTCACAACGCTTAAGAATTCTTGATAAATGGTCTAAAGATAATTCAAATGAAGTTCCAAACACTGAAAAATCATCCATAAAAACTTCAATTCCTTTTTTAATTAAATCACAGAAAATAGCCATCATACATTTTTAAAACGTAGCAAGGGCATTACATAAACTAAAGGGCATTCTTCTAAAAGCAAATGTGTCATAAGGACTGATAAAAGTTGTTTTCTCTTGATCCTTAGAAGCTATTTGTAGTTGGTGATAACCAGTAAATCCATCCAGAAAACAAAAGTATTTATGTCCAGCTAGTCTATCCTAGTTGCATGATTTAATTTTCGATAATCAATGCATTTCAACACTCTGTGACTTATCTTGTTGATATTTACTCATTATTTTCATAAATAGTTACAACCACTCCACATTTCTTAGAACACAGTAAATTAGACTAACCCATGTACTATCTGAAATAGAGTAGATAATTCTAACATCTAACCACTTTAAATTTCTTTCTTAACAACTTATTTCATAACCGAGTTCAATCTCCTTTAATGATCAGCCCTTGGTTTGCAGTTCTCTTCCATATGAATTCTATGTATACAAATTGAAGGACCAATTCCTTTAATATCAACAATTGTACATTCAATGGCTTCTTATAATTCTTGAAAGTATTCATTAAATTCACTTCTTCTTCTATAGTTAAATTTGAGTAAATTATAACTGATAATGTTAAGGAATCACCTAAAAAAACATAGTTTAAATATTGAGGATGTAACCTCAACTCAAGTTAAGCAGGTTTTTCAATCGATGGACAAATAGATTTATCTTTTTATGTCGTGTCCAAAACTTCAAAACTTTCTCAAATATAATTTGAATCTTTCTTATAAAAATGTTCAAATTGATCTAATTCCTCTTCTTACTCATGTTACAACTCTTTCATTTCATATTTCTCTTCAAAATTTGTTTTAAAAAGGCATTCACTCAGATATCTTGTTACATCTATTTTGTAGCATTCATTATCTTTACCTTTTGCAGGATACTTCATTGATTTTAAAATATTAAACATAAATATTTGATCATTGACGTGCATAGTTAATTCCCTTTTCTGCACATCTATCATTGCTCTTCCTGTAGCTAAGAAATGTCTTCCCAAAACGATAGGTATCTATTTATCTTCCTCCATATCTAGCTTAATGAAATTAATAGGAATGATAAATTGATCCACTTTCACTAATACATATTCGATAACTCCCTTAGGATATGTTATTGAACCATCTGCTAACTGCAGAGTTACAGTAGTAATGAATATTTCTCCTAATCTCAATCTCTTAAATATTTATAATGACATAAGGTTAATGCTAGCACCTAAATCGAATAAATATTTCCCATAAAATCTGTCTCCTATTGTACATGGAATTGTGAAGCTCCTAGGATCTTTAAGCTTTTTAGCAAGCTTTTTCTCAATTATAGCTCTGCACTCATTAAGTACAACAATCTGGTTATCTTCGAACTTCCTTTTTCTGTTAAGAATATCCTTAATAAACTTCACATAGCTTGGCATTTGTTCTAAGGCTTCAACATATGGAATATTAATTGTAAGTTTCTTAAGGATTTGCATAAATTTTGAAAATTATTTATCCAACTTTTGTTGGTGAAGTTTCTAAGGAAATGGAGGTGATGGCTTTTCCAAGTTAATTTTAAGTGGAGAGATAGGTCTCTTTAAACCTTTAAGAGCATCCTCTTCAGGCTTTTCAATTTCTTCTCGCTCTACTTCAATCTCTTTTGAACTCTACCTTCCAACTCTCTTCCACTTTTAAGTTGAAGGGCTTTTACTTGCTCTTTATTCTGGCCTTTTGGATTTAATTTTGTTTTACTAGGAACTTATTTTTCATTTATAACACCACTTCTTATGTAGACAACTTTTTCTCCTTAAATTATGAATTACTATTAAAACCTGGATGATAAGTAGGTCTATAATTATTATTACCTTGGTTATTCCAGTTTCTCAATGGGTTTACTTGGTTGTTCCCCCATTATTGATTATTACCACCCGAAGTATTATTCTAGTTAAAGTTAGGACGATTCTTCCAACAAGGATTATAATAGTTTGAGTATGGGTTATTTTGCTTATTGTTTATAAGATTCAAAGTTTCTAATGATACTTGAGAATCAATCATTTGACCTAATGAATTCTCTTTAATCATTACAATTGGTTGAGAAAAATTCATTCCAAATTGGCTTAACTTCCTTCAAATTATAGCAACTTAATTTACTAACATTGTAAAAGCATCAGATTCATGAACATTAGCTACTTTCTTAGGATTTACCCTCTCAGAAGGCCATTGAAAATTATTTTTAGCCATCTCTTTAATTAAAGCATAAGCATCATGAAATGGTTTTGAAATCAATGAACCACCACCACCAGCATCAATAATAAATCTAAGAGATCCAATTAATCCATTGTAAAAAGTTTGAATTATTAACCAATCTAGTATAACATGATGTGGAAACTTTCTTAGTAGTTCTTTAAATCGTTCTCATGTTTCATAAATAAATTCCCATTCAAACTGACAAAAAGATGCAATATCATTTCTAAACTTTGCAGTTTTTTATGGTGAAAAATATTTAGCAGAGAATTTCTGTGCTAAATTACCACAAGTTCTGATAGATCCAAGTGCTAACAAATGTAAGCATATCTTAGTCTTATCCCTCAATGATAAAAAAAAGCCTAAGTTTGATAGCATCATCTGAAACACCATCATATTTAAATATAGCACACAATTCTAGAAAATTAGCAAGATGTAAATTTGGATATTCAGTTGATACTCTCCCAAACAGATTATTTGATACCATTTAGATAATATCAGGTTTAAGTTCAAATGAATTAACCACTACAACAGGTTTTTGAATACTACAATGAAGTTCATCTACTGTAGGTTTGCATGATCTCTTAAAAGTTTAAATTCTTGATTAATTTCAATTTTTTGATTATTTTGGTTTACATGTATTTTTACTCTTTTTTAATTTTTCTAATAGTTTTTTCTAATTCAGAATTGTAGTGAGCACTAGTCCGTTAGAACATGAACTACACATACATTACTACAAAACAACATAAAATAAAATCACACAAACAAGAACTTATATAAAAACAACCCTATAATAGTCCTATAATAAATCTAAAAGTTTAAATAAGACTTGCTGAAAATAGAAATTTTCTTTTTAAAAGTTTCTTCACAATTGCTTATTCTTCCCGACAACGACACCAAATACTTGATCTCGATCTTATATGACAGTATGATGTATGTGATTATATTCTTAATTTTTTCTTACTTATATTTCCTACATTGCAACAATGCCAAAAACTTGACTTTGAAGCAAATAAGAATGCATTTATTATATGTAAATATGAGATACTATGCAAGTATATATATCATTATCAAGTAATATAGGACTTTTTGATTAATCCCCAAATATCCTACAGGGAGAAACATAATATGTAACTAAATTAAAATAAGTTATATAACAAATTCAACTTTGCAAAATATTCTTACTCAAACTTTAGATACTATAATTGGAATGAAAGTTTAATTATTTTTAGAAATTTTTTATAATTAAAAATAAAATAAACAACTAACTAAATTTAACTAGAAATTTGTAAGAAAAAGACAATGTAAATAAAATATCTTTTTCCTTATCATAAATCAGTAACAAGTATATGAATTATGTTATGGAAGTATTCAAATTGTGTTGTGTCAAATATGAGCAGTAAATTCTTTACCCTTACTAGAGATGTTATAATGAACATTGATTAATTTAAAGTTTAAATAGTCTTGAAGACGGGCTAGGTAGGGAAGATAGTAGCTCTCACTCAAGGGTTCCGTCTTCTTCCTCCACCTGGGAGCTAACATCTTGTATCAAAACCTAAAAATATAAACCAAATTGAGGGCTTTAGCATGTTACTCTAATGTCCTCTAATTCTATACCCTTCAAAGTTTATTTTCTTATTTATTTGCACTCAATTATTCGAATTACATTCTCATCCATACAATGTCATGTGATTTTTACCATTAGTTGACTGAGGCAATACCATCTCGGATCTTACATGTTCTCACAACAAATATTAAAATCTTATTTGGCCAAATCAAGAAGTAAATGAAATACAAGGTTTAAAATTATCACAACTTATTCCAACATTAAAGATTAATACTTCACACAACTTCCATCCAATACTTAATTACTTATCATTTTAAAGAAAAAGATAAATAAAATTACTCAGAATTCATGGAGAAAACACAACCACACTTAATTTTGAAAGTAGAAATCATACAAACAAATAAGAAGTCTAAATTAAAACAAAATGTAGTCACAAAGATAAGAACTTCTCTCAAATTCTGTCCACCAAACTCTTGAAGTTCTTTTGAATCTATTCTCTTTCTTTCTCTTACAATACTCTCTACTTACACACTACAACTCATCTCTTCTTCTCTCTAAAAATATATCCTAATTGATCTAAGAGAGTGAGGCGTCGGCGGTGTCTAGAAGGGGCGGTGACTCCTCTTTAATTCAATCCAAGTCCTTCTTTTATAATTTTTCAAAAGGTGTCTTGGCGTCTCTTCAAAATGTGAGTACATTCAATGAATCTTCCAAGAGTTGCCTCATTTCAAAAGCCAATTGAATGTATTTTTGTGTCCATTAACCATTTCTCACATTTTCACCAAGAGTTACTTCAAACACCTCTTAAAAAATTTGTCCAAATTCATTGAATCACCATGTAATTACCTTTGGCGCTTAAGCACGAGATACTTGGCCCTTAGCTGCGGCCTTCTCGGTTTACTAGCGCTTAAGCGCCAGTTCTGGGTGCTTAGGCTCCACAATTCTTTTGCACATCTTTTTTCATTTTTTCTCCAAATTTGTTCCTTTTTCACTTTTCATTATTTTTCATCCACTTGATTGTTCCTGAAAGAAAAAACACACAAATACCTTCTATTAAAGCTCAATATCTCAAAAATATGTATAAAAAGTGTACATAAATGCTATATATTTTAGGTGTATCACTGAGCTGGCCATTTATGGATTAGATATGAAGTAAGGACCTTAGCAACAGTTTTGTGTACACCAACCCTCCCCATCACACAGTCGAGTGACATAGAGTCAGATGGCTAGGCCACATCTATCACCCTTTTTTTCTTTTGAACAACTTGTTTAACCAACTTCTCTTCTAGTCTCTTTGAGTTGATAGATTGACCTTCCCTTTTCGCCCTCTTTGCTAATATCCATTTGGCTCTCGTCTATGGGCTTCTTCTTTATCATCTGCTAACTACTCACTAGTTTCTTTTTCTCCCCAGTAGGATGGAAGTTTTGATTAGAATTTTAATGGCCTTCAACATGGCCGTCTCATTAGTATGTTTCTTGCCGCTTGTCATTGCTCTTTTGTGCTAAAAACTGATTGGAAGGCTGAAAATTCATAAATGCTGCAAAAGTAAGTAATACGCGCACAAAACTCCATAAGTTTCAATTATTAGACGTATTTAAAATATAATAAATAAGTTACTTTTTGCAATTACTTATTTTATTCTTATTGCAGCTGTCGATTCCATGAAGCTAGAAAATTAGGAGACTAAATATGTATATCAAATCAAAGAAATTCAATGGGTCTCGCTTAATGGACACCAAATGACTACTTCTGGATAGTTAAGAAATGAAAACTATACACATCGTTTTCTTCAGTCAGAACTATCGATAGATTGAACGGAAGCATAGCCGAATAAAAGAACAGATGACACCTAATGCAATGGATAGTCATTCGTAACTAACAACCTTAACTAATCCTAGAACTCTTCATAAAGATGGTCAAAGGGCACCTCACGAAATTCCATTTAGATTCTATGAAGAAGGCCCATTATCCGAGGAGAGCTGCTCATTAGGTTACAGTGATATATGTTATGTCTGATGGTCTAAGCTCACCCATACAATAGAGAGCCTCTAGATAGGATTCCCTTGAAAAAGCAAGACGATGATCTTTCAATCGACTGAATGTATGGTGGCCGATAAAAAGTTTCAGCCGACTAAATAGCACGGGTTAGTGCTCATTAAAAATGCCCTTATGCAGGCAATTATGAATAAGAAACCGTGCTATATCAATTACATACATGAGGAGGCAGTCAGTTATGAATGTAAGAATGTGTCATAATAGCTTATAACACTCATATTAAAACAAGGATAAACATGTACTAATTCCATACTAGATACTTCTGATATTTATAAATAAGGGGTCATTTATTAAATAAAGGACTACTGAATTTACTTTTTCAAAACTTGTATTACCGTGCTCTTAGTCCCTCGCTTAATCTCTCCTACTTTATTTGTTTCATCCGTCCAACGCTATATGCCTTGGGCGTAATCCACATCACTTATTTTGATTCAACATGTATTTACATATTCAACGCATAAATTTTGTTTTTTTTTATTTATGACACTCAAATATTTCAAAAATAACACTATTATTAACATTTAAAAGTAAAATATACTTTTCCATGCATAAATAAAGTGATAAAAATATAAAAATCAAAGTTTATGTATTATATATGTAAATACATACAAATTTTATACCATACATATAAATCTTTCTTTTCTAATATTTTACATTAGAATTTAATGTTATGATTATTATAATTTATGAAGACTTTTTTTTTCAATTATTTAGTTTTCATATCAATTGCATAACAAATATTTTAAAAATAAACATTTAAAATTATAAACTTAAAATTATTTATATTTAATTTTTTATCAAATTATTTTACTTAATTCCTATGCATTTATATATGAAAACATTTAGTTGGTAGATATGTAAATACATAAAAATTGGGTGCATGCATATATTTAAATGGCCCAAATAATTTAGAAGAAACAATGTTTATGACGACGCATTAAGCTAGCTGGGCTTTTGTTAGGGTTTTAGGGGCGTTGCAAGATTACGGTTGCTGGCTACGACTGTCGATCTGCTACATCCCAGTTCTCCCCAATCAAACGGGTCCACTACTCTCTACTACCCTTCATCTCCCTCTCCATGGCCACAACACTCTACTGATACTTTCCTAGCGATTGGCTTCTTTGTACCTCTAGCTTATTTGCCGGTTGTCTGGTTCAACTTCTTTTCGAATGTAAATGTCATCTTTTGTGTACCCTTTATGGGAAGCTAGCTAAAGCTCGATATTTTATGCTTCATCTAATGCTTTCCTGCCGAAAGTCCAATCCTTCATTTAATCATCGTTGCGGATTCCTCAAATCCTCGCCTTTCCCCCGCGATGTGAGGATGAAACCTTCTTTATCATCAAGAGCTCCGTCTTGTCCAAAATCGTTTTCCTTTTCCTCTGCCTCTTCCGTTGTATTGATCGAGTCTAATGATTCCTCTCCAAGCGCTTCTCTTGCCTTCCACACTTCTCTTCTTGTCGCTCAGACCCTCGCAAATCTGAGACGAAATCCAGACGTCGCTCTTGCAATTTTCAGAGGCTTTGAGAACCATGGATTTCGGCACGGCCTTTTCACTTGCTCCGTTATTGTTCGCATACTTTCCAATTCAGGTCAGAGGAAGAAGCTTGTTTCTTTCTTCTCTGAAATCATTTTAACCAAGGGAAATTTTAGTTTTGAGCTTCCAGCTCTCTTTTACGTTCTTTCTAAGGGCCCATCTTGTTCTAACTCGCTGCTGCTAGTGTTCGATTCACTAATGAAAGCATATGCATCTTGCCAGAGAGGCCAGGATGCCATGCAGTGCTTCCTGGAGCTGACTAGAGCTGGGTTCATCCCATCTCTTAAAACTAGCAATTTTCTGTTGAATTTTCTCGCTGAGAGCAGTGATTTTGAGATGGTGATTGCTACTTATCGCTGCATGATGAGTTATGCGATTCAACCAGATGTTCATACTTTTACAATTTTGATTAAGGCTTCATTCCGCTGGGGTGAGTTGGAGAAGGTGAGTAATTTCATGGAGGAAATGTCACAAGCTGGAGTTGCACCAGACCTGCTTGCTTATACCACATTTATTGCTGGGTTGTGTGCATGCGGGAAACCAGATTTAGCTATTGAGTTTCTTAAAACGGTAGCAAGTCAGGGAGTTAGTTGCCTAGCTTATAACAAGGTGATTAGAGAGTTCTGTAAACAGATGAAACTGGAAGAAGCTGAAAAAGTTTTTGAGGATATGACACAACAAGATGTGTTACCAGATACATTTAGCTACAACTGTCTCATTAAGGCTCTCTGTGAAACCGGGAAGCTTTTAAGAGCTGCACGTCTTGTAGAGGAGATGGAATCAAAGGGTATTGTTCATGATCGTTTCACTGCCACTTTTCTTGTCCAGGGTAACTGCAAGCTTGGCTTATACCATGACGCCTTACAGTATTTCAATAAATTTAAGGACTCTGGGATTTTCCTTGATGGAGTTGCCTATAATATTGCAATAGATGCTTGGTGCAAGCTAGGGGAAATGGAATGTGCTATGGATTTATTTCAAGAAATGTTGGACCGGGGTTTATTTCCAGATAAAATCCATTTCACTACTCTGATTTGTGGGTATTGCTGCAATGGAGAATTGAATTCTGCTCAGAGGTTGCTCATGCAGATGCTGAATGCTAATGTGGAACCTGATCTTATGACTTACAATGTGCTTGCTAGAGGCTTATGTGAAAATGGCTCTGTTAATCAGGAAGCTGCTGACCTTTTGGATTTAATGTGGGAAAGAGGAGTACAGCCTGATGCTACTACGTATGGCATATTCATCATAGGTCTTTGCAGAGGAGGGAATTTAGAGGAGGCAGAAATTTTGTTCAAGGATTTAGAAGGAAGGGGTACTGCTCAAGATACACCTCTCTTCAGTGCAATGGTTTCTGGTTACCTCGAACAAGGTTACATAGAAAGGGCTTATGAGCTTTTTATCAGGTTGCTAGGGCAAGGGAATCTGGTGGATGAGATCACTTGTTCTAAACTTATAAGAGAGCTTTGTACAGAGAGGAATGTTGAAAGAGCTTCTACAGCACTAGAACATATGCTCAAGACAAAGATAACTCCAAACATTATATCATACACTAATCTTATTGAAGCTTATTGTCACATTGGAGGCATGAAGAATGCACGAATTTTGTTTGATAAATGGATTTCACATGGTCTCTCCCCTGATGTCATTTTGTATACCACTCTCATGAATGGTTATTGCAAGGTTCATCTACTGCAGGAAGCTTGCAATCTGTTTTCTGAGATGAAGGTAAAAGGAATTAAACCTGATGTTAAAGCTTTAACTGTTATTTTGAATGGATATCTAAAAGAATATTTAACTGAATGTTGCCTGAGCCAAAACCAAGAAATGGGAAAGTTAGAAATCAAAGCCAAGTTTTCCTCTTTGGCATATGGTATATTCAAATATATGAAGGCAATGGAGATAAATGCAGATAAAGTTCTGTATACAGTTGTAATCGGTGGTCATTGCAAGATGCATGATCTTCAAGAAGCTTGTAAGTATTTTGATGAGATGAAGGAAAGGGGTCTTGCACCTGATGCCTTTACATACACCGCTCTAGTATGTGGATACTCTAAGCAGGGGAAGGTGGAGAATGCCGCGAACTTGTTGGAGGAAATGCTAGAAAAAGGAATTATACCTGATGAACCTATTGCGTTCTCAAGCTTTGTTCGGGCAAACATGAAGTGCAAGCTTTTAGATTTGAACCTGATAAAAACACTAATTTAGCCCCCTTGATTGTCATTATTCTATTGTTTCTCTCCCTTCAACTTCAATGATTATGGTGCTGTTTGAAAATTTCTAATGTCTGATATTATTTTGACACCAAACTGATCTATTGTTCGTCTTCCCCTAGCAATAGGCCATGACAGTTGCTATAAAGTGGAAGTAACAGAACTTGTGAGATCTACCTTCCTGCTATACTGTTTCTCAAGTAGCCATGAGAGAACCTGCACATTTACTGTACATAGAAAGAACTTCAACAAGAAGCGGAGAAGGGGAGCTTCTAAAGAAGGATCACCTTAGAAGTATAATTTCCGTGCATACTGCCAAGCTAATCTATTCTAGTTGGTGCCTTCTCAAGGTATTGAGTTCAATGTTAAGAAGGTATGTAAGTGCTCCGCATCGCTCTTCTTTTGAATTTGCAATTTAATGCGGATTGATTGCTTGACTTGTTGAAATGATTATGGTCCAGTTATTGGAAGATATCTTGTTACTATTTTCACTACATTATTTTTTTTTAAACTTTATTAAAATTTTCTTTTAAGTATTTATTTTCTTAATTGTCTTGGTACTATTATTAATTTTTTTGAGAATGAATGGTCAAACTAGAAGACATATCCAAATGATAAATATTAAAGTGCTATGAGAGTGTAAGAAGGATTATTTTTATTTGAAATATGAATTTTGTGTCAATTAAATTACTTCTGATGCTATTTGGCTGAAAGGTCATTTAATTTACGCACATCTAAATAATAGGAGATATGAAAACTTTTTAGATGATGCAAAAATTAAATATGAAATATTTAATAAAGATTTATCACTTTAAATGACACAACTCAAAATTATATGAAGGAAATGGTCGGGCGCTCAATAAGATGCTTCTAGTAGTGAAAGCTATTTTTTTTTCTCTGAAAGAGGAGCTCGGCCAACAATGGATATTATTGTAAATTTAGACAAATATGAGAATAATAACACTTAAGCAATCCCTTTTTCCGCTTCTATATACGATCACATTGAGTTTTCTTAAATATTCCTAATGGCTTTTATAAGAATCCTTCATTCTGTTAGGAACTATGGCTGAAGACATTATATTTTTCTAGCTGTGTGGGTCAAAATATGGTTTTTAAATGATGAAGAAAATATTAGTTGAAACAACAATTAAAATATTGTTAGATGATTGGTCATATATCAGACAAAATGGCATTATCTACTTTCTTATTAACAACACTTATGAGATTGTATTTTAAAATATGTTAATACATCAGCCAATGTTAATGAGGCATAATTAGCATTTAAAATGTTTGATGCGATTGAAGAAGTAAAATTTAATATAGTTATTCAGGGGTTATAAATAATACAACTGCCTATAAGGTCATAAAGAGGATGATATTTGAGAAAGTTTAAGTTTATGAATTTTTATTATATTATTTTAAATCATATTGAATTCAATGTTTGTTGATATAGGGAGTAAGAAGAAAAATATAACAATTGAAGAAGGTTTTGATAATGTTGATATTAAATTTGAGGATGATAGATTTATTGTATACTACAATTCATTTGATGCAAGAGACCATTCTGGATCCCGAGAGCTTAAATTTTAAGTGAGTCTTTATCTTGAATATTGTTTCAAACTTCACTTGAGATTAACATTTATGATTTAGATTTTCTTAGTTATTATGTGATTTTATTTTATTATGATAATAAATAAAGTAAACATGCTAAAGGTTTATAACATATTTATGTATTATTCTTAATTTTATAATTTTTGTAACATTTTCATTTGAGGGTTGCCTCGCCTAGTTAAAGCATAACATTTCTGTTCCAATTTAATCTTTTTAAACCTTAAAATGAATTGAAATGTTGTGAGCTAAGCAATGGCCATGATAATGGAGATTGAGAACTTTGATTGCTCGAAGTTCTTTGGATTTTGTGAAATTAAAATGTTAGTGTTCATGTTCAACAAGGATCAGTAAACACACTAATGGGATGTTCATGTTTGCTTGTGATGATGAGTTAGAAGATAAGATTGATATATATATGCTAAAGCCCTCTCGATTATTTATTTGTATTTGAAGGATTAGGTTTTTTATGTTCATAAAGGAAATAGTAATTGAAGGTTTGTTGCTCAGTTGGATTATTCATACATGTTGAAAGTCTCTCCAACGAATTATATTTGAAGCTTGGAGTTTATTTGCTTAACATGCAAAAAGGAATATTTTAATCAAATCAATGTTTGCATAAATTTTGCATAACAAGAATTTACCTCGCATATCTGAGAAGTGTACTTTCTAAAAGATAGAATTTTACTTTGTAGTAATGCTTACACATCACATGAATAAATATGACTTTTTTTGAAGAGTTTTTATACAAGTGCTACAATTAAGGGTTTGTTTTTGGCAGCTCCAGCTTCTTAGTTTTTTAGCTATAGCTGCGCTGCCCCAGGAAACTGCTGCGGGGAAGCTGACTGTCTGTTTGTTGCAACTGTGTGAAAACAGCTGTGGGGCAGCTGTTTCTAGAAAAATGACTAATTTGCCCTTGTTTAGTGAAGCTGTTTAAAACAAAACTGTGACAGTGACTTATTTGTTACTTCAAAAGTAGAAATTCATTTCAAAACAGAATAAAAATTCAGATACACCATTTACTTAATAGCGAGTACAAAAAATGTTAAGAAAAAGAAAAAAAACTAGTAAAATTACAATAAAAATAATGATATTATTTTTAACATGAAGGTGATGTATGTCTCGTCCGAAACTGTTCAATAATGCTATCAATTCTTGATCACTTTCGACAGTGAAATCAATTTGACCATCAGCCCATTAGAAGAAGTCACGCTGTTCTGCAAGTCGTCGGTGACATCTGTAAAAAATGTCGACCGTAGCTGTGGGGCTGGCGTGACTTCAGAAAGGAACTCTCTAGTCCGCAGAGGCATATCAATCTTCGCGACGTCCCTGAAATACTGGAGTTCATCTTTTCTGAAAGTAGTAAAATAAAATTCATTAGTCAATTATTTTAGGCTAGAAAGTAGCTTAAAAAGGAAGAAAACAAGAAGAAAAACATATCAAAATTGGCCAACACCAACTACAATGACAATTTTAAAGCATCATCGAGTGAAATCACACAATTACACTGCGATCTGCTCTACTAGAATGAAATTGCTTGCACTGTTTCCTGTGTATATAAGGAAACTCTACATACTGATCCTCAGATCAAATGGAAATATATTTATTCTAAATTCTTTTGAGCGACGCCTCACAGAGTTTCCCAAAAATCATCCCTATGTCCTTGTGCTGTAATTAGCCACATCGACCATATTGGCATGCCCAAACCATGAAACATCATGCATGTGGCGTAGCTATGATGACCATGCACATATATCAACTATATTTAATAGAACATATAAAAAAGCCTCGATTGCTCGAACTAACTCAACTCATCTAAGTTCCTCCCTCAAATATATCTAGGGAAATTTATATACATACCACCCAAATCTTATGTATCATTAAAAAAAAGTGTAAACAAACTTTCTATGTATAACATCACAGATAAAATAGCCAAAAGTCAAAGCAATACAAGATATTGTTTTTAGCCCATAATTGTGACAAATTTCATTACAATTCAACGAAAGATTAAGCTTAAATAACTAAAAAATAAAATTGAAAATTTCAAGTTGTGGAAAATTCAATGCCAGCAAATTGTTATATGTGGAGAAGAACGAGACATGGATATAAAAGCATCCATCTCATCTACTTGGGACAAACCTTCAGGCCTAATTTAGGATGTAGAAAAAACGAGGAAAAAATTGGCAGAAGCATCAATTCACCAAAATCAAAACACGAAATCTAAGTACTCCAACAAAAGGATTCACAGGGATTTGAAAACAAACGAGAGACAACTAGAATTCGATATAAACCACGAAGAACTAAAACAAAAAAAAGTACGAAGAAAGAATTGGGAGGGGAGATATCGATCAGGAGTCCACTCACACTCGAGCGATGGTGGAAGAGGAAGCAGCGAGAGGAGGAGCGGCGAGAGGCTTCGTGATAAGCTCGGGAGCAGCGCATGCGTAGCTGCTTCGCTCGACGCTAGGGCAGAAGAATTTCACATGGTTTTGGGATCTCTAGAGGCTAGGGCAGAATAAAGGCTTCATGGGACACTGGGAGTGGGGCCATGAAGGTATTATCAGTCGATAACGCGAGGCCGCAGGGTCGATCCCGCAGCCCGCATTCCGCCTACTTTAGCCGCGAGTGGCTGCAAACGTTGCTGGAAAGCAAAAAAATGAAAAGCTTCACGGTTAGGGGCAGCGCCCCTCGAAATAAGCGGCCCCAAACAGACTCTAAGTCACTAAGAAAAGAGGTTTTTTGACGTGGTGGTTGGGTAGGAATCTGGACCGGCTTGGTTTAGTTCAGGTTGAGGGAGGGCTGGTTGGCCCTCTCTAGGACTAGTGTTGCAACCCGGGACTAGTGTTGCAACCCAATTGGAGTGTCGCCTACTCCTAACAATACTAGGTCTATTTAAGTGTTTCTTTGATATTTAGCGTTTAGTTTTTGATTGATTTGAGTTTATAAAGCCGCAAACTCCTAGTGTTCGAAGTGGTACTCTGGCTGTATCTTAGTCTCCAGGTACTGTTTGTCATTCTTATACCTTTCCCTCATCCCCTTCATTGTTTGCCTGTTGTCGCCACCCATAAAATAGGAATTTTGCAATTTTTGTGTCCAATATGTTGTTGCCACCTAGGGACAACAACTGTCTTGTTGTCTTTTATTCTTCCTTGCCGTCGTCACCCGGAACAACCTTTCTACGACTATACTTGCTTGTCGTCTACCTGAAACCGCCATGAACCAGCAAATTGAGTGTTGTTCTGACCCACATCCTTGCTGCTGCCCCAGATAACTCTATCGTATCTGTTCCTGCCTTTTGCTTGTTGTTTGAGCTTCTGGAAACAAATGTCTTGTTGTTTCTAGCTTGCTAGCTGCCTATTTGCCACCACCGAGGTCCAAATCTTAAACGACACCATTTATACCCTATTCTCTAGTATTTTCCGTTTTTTGCTTTCAATTTGTTTTATTTTTAGTTTCTTGCTTCTAAAAACTTACTAATGGTTGTGTTGTGTTTATCCTCACCTTATTTACATACTGATTCTGGTATTATTTGGTATTAGAGCTGGCTCAACTCTAGTCTCATCCTAGGGCGACCTAAATTCCAAATCTTTACTTGACTCTAACCCACTTGTTGATTTTTAAAATCAACAACCCTTTTTCTTTTTCTACATCTTAAATTAGTCCTGTACCTTTCATCTCCCAAACATAAACTCTAGCCATGCCATCGAAGTGATAAGTACTGGAAGCCTATCAGGAACTTACCTTGGATGAGTTGCAACGGGAAATTCATTGCGTCAGCAAAGACTTGCTGAAATTGAGGAAGAGACCTAGGAGAGATCACCGTTGACCATGGTAGTGTGATTCGAAAACGAAAGGGAGAAAAATCTAAATCTCTTCCATAAAGATGATCCCAGTGAATAGGAGGATTATTCACGCTGCTTTAGGATTCAATATAAGAGGAGGCTGAGGGATTGAGTGACTCTTGGAGGACATGGAGACATGGGAGTGAATGTAGGCTTATTGAATTTCGAGAGGAGGATGAAGTTAGATGACTTTATTAAGTGGTTGTAGACTATTGAGAGGATTTTTTAGTAAAAGGAGGCATCAGATGATATGTTGGTAATGCTTGCTACCATAAAGCTGAAGAAGAGTCTATTTATTGTGAGAAAATCTGAAGGATGAGATAGAGAGAAGGTATGAAGATCACTACTTTGTAGAAGATGAAGAAGGAGATGCAGGGAAGCATCTACCCCCAACTTTCGACAGGACATGTTCTTGATGCTAGAGTTCACAATGGAGTTTGAGTAGCTTATGCTGAAATATCAGCTGAGGGGGTCAGAGGAGAACACCATATCCAGGTATTTGGATGGCTGACCTGGCCCATAATTACATAATTATTTAAGTTCGAAAAGATGGCCAAAATGTTGACCCAATTTATATTCAGCGGCTAGTGAGCAAAATAAATATGTGATTAAATTGATTAATGCTTTACATACTAGGGGTACTACTCAAGTATACGCATCGTTTCAAATAGCATATAGTTTTTTTTAAAATCTCAGTATCGAACACAAAAAATAAGAAATTTCATACGCTAACTTATAAATATTACACTTAAACTGTACACTAAATTCGCAGAAGAATACCATCGAACTGTTTGTAAAAGGGTGTAACTAAAGTAGCTACTTCTAATTTAAACTAAAAGTAATTGCAAAGTCTTTAAATTAAAAATGTGTAAAGAAGTACGATCATAATAACAAGTCTTTCTCCTTGCAAAGATATTGTAAATCTGCGCAGGAATTAAATGATTAAAAATGAAAATGAGATATTATGATAAATAAGAGCATACCTATTCTTTATCCCTGCCAAGTATAAATAACGTTGGCTAATCTAAAGTTAGTTTCGGCTTGTGTGGTTATGCTGAGTAGATTTTATTCTTTCACTTCTAGATCACCCACTGTGCCATCTCTATAGGACTAACTAGAGACCTTTAGTTCCAACTCTATGCTAAATTAGTAAAGGATCTAGTTCGTCACCCTAGAATCACTAATTATTCGTTCATCAGAACTTATCTCCGTGTTTATTTGCACTCCCCCTGACTTTGACATCCCCTTCCTCCAATGTTTAGTGTAACACTCACTTGTTGGTGAAATCATAGCCCTCCCAGGTCATTATGTTTCACAACGGGTTTAACATTACAAATTATCAATTTGCAAAATAAATGAAGAACTGGTGAAAATTCCACACAAATTGTTTGAATAAAAGAAATCTTTAAAACATTTTAATCCCACACATTATTATTTTTATTTCAAAGTGAAAGAAAAGATAACTACTCAGAAATCATGGAATAATAAAACAAAACATCATTTATATAAAAACCAAGTTTACAAGACAAATCTTAAACAAAAGTATAAATACTTATCTCAAACTTCTCCCCAAGCAATTCTCTGAAGTTTTGTGATAGAATTTGATTACACAAGACTCACACAAGACTCTACAATCACCAAATTCTCACTATAGTGGCTGCCCACCCCTAAATTGGCCTAAACCACAAAAAAAAAGTCTCTTTTTTCCTCCCCTAGACGTGTAGAAATGTCTTCTATATATTGAGCTCTGAAAATAACAAGGGTCACTTAAGACAACTTTTCAAAATTCGTCCAAATTCATTGAATTTTGACGAGTCTGTTTCTGGCGCCTAGGTGCCGGCCTTCTAGAATGTCTTGGTGTCTAGGCGCCAGGTCACCTTTTATGTTTTTGGCTTCAATTGACCTAATTTTGTTCATTTTTCTCTTAAACATCATTTCTTGCTCCTGAAATAAAAAATACACAAATTATCTTTCATGAAAACGCAATATCATTAAAAATAAGTATGAAATGCATAGATAAAAACATGAAAAAGATAACTACTTAGAAATCATGGAATAGCAAAACAAAATATCATTTATATAAAAACATGGAAAAAAAGAAAAAAAGATAACTACTCAGAAATCATGGAATAACAAAATGAAACATCAATTATATAAAAACCAACTTTACAAGACAAATCTTAAACAAAAATATAATTACTTATCTCAAACTTCTCCCCAAGCAATCTTTTGAAGTTTTATGATAAAACTTGACTCACACAAGACTCACACAAGACTACAATCACCAAACTCTCACTATGGTGAACGCCCACCCTTATAATGACATAAACTACTAAAAAAATAATTTCTCTTTTTTCCTCCCCCTAAATGTGTAGATTTTTCTTATATATATAGAGTTCTGAAAATAACCAAGAGTCACTTAAGACACATTTTTAAAATTCGTCCAAATTCATTGAATTTTGACGAGATCGTTTCTGGCGCCTGCCTAGGCGTCGACCTTCTAGAATGTCTCGGCACATTGGCGCTAGGTCACCTTTTGTGTCTTTGGCTTCAATTGACTCATTTTGATCATCTTCTTAAACTTTATTTCTTGCACCTCAAATAAAAAATACACATTATAGTAATTCTCACATATAAAAATACATCTTTTCAAGTGAGGAAAATAAAAGGTTTTAACTTTAGAGGAGGATAATGAAATTCAAAATTTATTAAGGACAATGAAATTCAAAATTTATTAAGGACTTTTCCAGATATAGTAATCCTCACATATAAAAAAATGAGAGAAAAAAAAATAATGAATCAAAAGATCCTGAAAAAGAAAAAGAAAATGCAAAAAAAAAAAGAAAGTGAGTAGAAGCTTGAGGAGAGGTCCTAATTAAAAATTGGTTTCACTTTGTCTTTCTAGAGTAAAAAACTTAGAACTAAGTTTGTTTTTTATAATTATATTAGTAAAAAAATTATTTTTAAGAGAGTTTTTAAGTCTAAAAAGTAAAGTTCATAGGATCCGAAATTTGAAAATCTGCATTTATTTCTAAATTAGGTAGGAAAATCAATTCCCAAGTTTAATGATAAATATTTTAGACTCTGGGCTAGTCTGATTCACTAAAAGTTCTTCTAATTTGAACTATTACATTTTTAGAACAAAATTTTAACAATTCTAAAGGATGGCCCATTAACTCTAATCTACATAAATTATTTTAACAATGTAGTATTACTTGAGGACAAGTAATGTTTAAATTTTGAGGATTTTTATGTGCCTAAAAATATACTATTTTTCATGCTATATTTTATGATGATATTGCACTTTAAATGTATGTTTTTTTATGTTTTTGGTTGTAGATACATCAAAGTGAAGAATTTCGAGTGATTGGAGCAAAATGAACAAAAATAGACCAAAACGGAGCAAATCGGGTCGAACCGGGGCACATAGGAGCCATGGGGACAAAAATCAGACACTTAAGTGCTTATGCCCGACGCTTAAGCCTCCAAAATTGCTCTTAGGTGCCACCCAGACAGAGAAGAGGGCGCTAGCGCCAAAAATGGTTTTCAACATTTCTTCTAGAATATATATCAGATTTAGACGATTTTTGAAGCAATGCTTTGTGTCTCTTGGGGAATTTGTTGGAAATGAAAAAAAAGACTTTCTAGAAGGATTTGGGGCGGTTATAAGGAGTTTTGAAGAGGCACATGAGACACTATTTGAAAGATTCATTGAATATGAACATTTTTTGAAGAGATAATTAAGCAACTCTTGGGAAATTATAAATAAGGCTTGGAAATGTTCTTAAAATGACTCTTTAACTCTTGAATTAATTAGAAGAGGAGAAGAATGCTTGGAGAAGGAGAAGAATGCTTGAAGAAGAAGAAGAAGACCTGAGCGAGAGCCCCAAGGGGGTGACAAGGTGAGAGAGAAAGAGAGAGTGAGAATTTCTTCTTTTCTTTTCACTTTGTTCTTGGAGAAATTTGTAAGGAGATTGCTTTTGCTATATAAGAAGAGTTAGATTTCCATCTAAGATAAATATTTTCATTGTATTTTGATTTAAATCTAGTACTTTGTTTGTATGGTTTCAAAGTCGTTCAATGAAAAGTTCTTATTGTTTCTCCATGTATAGTAAGTAGTTTTCTTTACTCTTTCCTATTATAATGAATTAATATGCATGTGTAGGATATATAATTGAGCAGAATAAGAATATATTGTGATGATTTTACTTTGTTTTTCATTTATATGTAAACTTGATCGACTTGCATGTTAAAATTTTTTGTGAGAACATGTAAGATCCGTGATGGTGTTGTCTCAATCAACTGTGGTAGAATCATATGAGATTGTATGAATAAGAATGTAGTCCATATGTTTGAGTGCAAATAAATATGAAAATAATCTTTGCTGGGTGTAGAATTAGAGAATTTAGAGTGACAGACTAAAACCTCTAATTTGGTCTGTGGTTTTAGGTTTTGATGCGACATGTTAGCCTCCGGGTGGAGGGATAAGAGGAAACTAGTGAGAGCTAGTATCTTCCCTACCTAGCCCGTCTTCAGAACTATTCACTTTAAATTAACCAATGTTATTTATAACATCTCTAGTAAGGGTAAATAATATTATTGCTCCTATTTGTCACGCTCTCTCACCACTTGTTTTACTTTTACACGTCACTAATTTCATTGTATGAGGAAGGGTACTTTTAATGTATTAAACCCTACTTTCTGATTTTCACTTAGTATTTTAGTTTAAAAGTAGAAGTAGTATTGTAGTGATAATTATAGGATATAATCAAACCAAATCTTTATCGATCTTATAAGCTAGGGTGTGTTATTCTAGACTAGAACTTTTATTGAAAGCCGTCGTGATTAACTTCAATCTCCGTGGGATCGATATTCGGAACTTAATCAGAAAGTCCTATATTACTTGATAACGATGCGTATATTTGCGTTGAATTTCTACAAATATAATTGAAATTTTGTTTTGTTTGGTATCAAGTTTGGGATAAAGTTTTTTGTGCCATTACCGGGGATTAAAACCTTTAAATAGTGTTGTCAACTTCATAAATCCTTACATATAAAAATATCGGGATCAAGTTTTTGACACCGTTGCCTTAAATCACAACGGTTGATCTTGACTTTTAGGAGAATTTTAGTTGAAGTAATTAGACTTAGACATGAAAAATTGAAGTGTCGTAAAAACTGTTTTTGTGTGAAAAATATTTTTTTTGTATGAAAAAGTGTTGTGAAAAAAAAAATGTTTGTCCGAAAAAACAAGTTATTTGTAAAAATGTTTTATTGTGTTGAATATATTTTTTATTTTATTTGTTTAATTGTTAATGTATTGTTTGTTCTGTTGCGTATGCAAAATAAAGGATTTGCGGGAATTGTATCTTATGATCTCGAGTTACAAAAAAATGAAAAAAAATAAAAAAATAGAAATGACTCGAAAAACTAGAAATGGAAATGGAAAAACTTCAAAATAATAACTTGGAAAATCATCATTAATCATTGAGGGACCACGTAAATCTTACAACAAATAAAATTCACTCAAGTAACAAATCCTTGTAGTAGAAGCTGACTTGTTTGAAATTAATCCAGCGATTATCCAACTGGTGCAAAACAACCAGTTTGGGGGAAATCCTTTGAAGGATCCCTATTTATACTTATCAAGTTTTCTAGAATTTTGTGCTACATTTCGTTATAACGACATGTCAGACGATGTTGTTAGACTAAGGTTTTTTTCTTTCTCACTAAGGGATAAGACTAAATTGTGGTTATACTCATTAGCATCTGACTCTATTGAAAATTGGAAGCAGAGCCAAGTATTTTTCACATTTAAGGACTATTAAACTTAAAAATGATATTTTCTCATTTTGTCAGTATAAAGGGGAATCAATATACGAAGTCTGAGAAAGATTTAAGAAACTCCTAATAAAGTGTCCACATCATGTTCTGCCTATTTGGTTAATCATTCAAACTTTTTATAATGAGTTAGTAGGATCCCTTAGGTCTACAGTTGATGCTGCCGCTGGTGGATCATTAATGTCAAAATCATTTGACGAAGCATATGCATTAATCGAAGAAATGATTACAAATGAATTTCAATAGCCCTCTGCAAGGGTAAATCTTAAAAAGGTTGTCAGCGTTGATGATACAGATACGATTGCAATTCTTGCATCTCAAGTTGCTGTAATATCAAGGAAGTTGGACCAACTTAGAATGAATCAGCCTTAATTTACTTCAGTGAGGAAAGTTTATTATGACATATGATTGTTTCTAACTTATCATATGAGACTTTAAATGCTATAAACAACTCGTATTCCAACTTTTACAACCCAGATTGGAAGAACCACTCTAATTTTAACTAGTATCATACTACTGGGGTGGAAACCAACAATGGAAAAATAATCATGCAAATCTTAATGGAAGTTGGAATAATCAGAGGAACACAAACTATAGACCATCATATCCACTGGACTCTAACAATGATCAACAATTTGAGGATAAAAATGTCTATAGAAGAAGTGATATTGCAAATGAGAAGTAAATTGCAAAGTCAAAATGCTGTGATTAGAAACATAGAGAATCAACTAGGACAAATTGTCGATTCACTTAGCAATAGACCCCAAGAAGCACTTCCTAGCAACACTGAGATCAACCCTAAAGAGCACAATAATGAACAAGTAGAAGCTGTTCAATTAAGAAGTGGAAGAGAGATAGAGGATGTGGTTAGAAAAGAGAAAAAAATTATGAGAAAAACAAAAGAAACTAAAAGACCTGAAGAACATGTTTCTAAGGATATGAAAAATTAATATCTCCAACTAAAACAATTTAGAAAGACTACCACCTCTATTTTCTCAAAGACTTAGACAGTATAAGTTGGATAAATAATTTTCAGAATTCATGGAAGTACTTAAGAATTTAACGATAAATATTCCTTTCGCTGGAGCTTTAGAACAGATGTCAAGTTATGCAAAGTTTATGAAGAAGATATTAAACAAAAAAAAGGAAATTTAGAGATTCTGAGACAGTTGCACTAAGTGAGGAGTGCAACGCTATACTTCAGAAAAAGCTTCCTTAGAAGCTTAAAGATCCTTGTAGCTTAACAATTCATTGTGTAATTGGAGAAAGATTATGTGGAAAAACTTTATGCGATTTATAATCGAGCGTTAATGTGATGACTCTATCTATATTTAGAAGGTTAGGTTTAGCTGATATTTCTCTCACTACTGTAATCCTTCAGTTAACTGATCGATCTATCATTTATCCAAAAGGGGTTATAGAAGATATGCTTGTTAAAGTGGATAAATTTATCTTTCCTATGGACTTTATTGTATTAGATATGGAGGAAGATAAAGAAAATTTAATTATTTTGGGGAAACTTTTTCTTGTTACTAGACAAGCTATGATAGATGTGTAAAAATGAGAGTTGACTATGAATATTGATGACCATGAAGTCATTTTTGATGTGTTAAAGACTATGAAATATCCAACTGAGAGAAAAAATGATGATTGTTTTTGGATGGATGAAACAATTTCTCTAAGTAAAGACCGTTTCCAAGAAAGTTTTGAGAGTAACAGATGAGATCGAAATGGACTTTCCTGATAAGTTGAAAACGTTGTTTAAAGAAGACTATATGTATGTTCAGGAGAGGTGTGAAATGATAGACGTTACCAAAAATAATAAACTTTTAATTCTATCTGTTGAAAAATCTCATGAACTTAAGATGAATGTATCCCATAAAACTTTAAAGCCTATCTATTTAGGGAATTCATCTAAACCACCAATCATTATATTTTCAGATTCAACTCAATCACGAGAAGAACCTGAAGTGAATGATGAAATCAGTAAAAGATCTCCTAAGGAAAAGTTATTCAAAATCATTGAATGACATATTCCGTGGTATATAGACAAAATGAATGAGATTCTGATGCTGGGGCAACCAGAATAAACATTGGATACATCAGGTCGTCAATGTTAGACCAAACGCTTCGTGGGAGTTAAGCCATGGTTTTATTTGTTATCTGTTTAGTGTGATTGCTGTTATGTTGGATGTGATAATAGTGAGATATTGGACTTTGATCCGTGTTTGATGTGTAATAGTGGATTGATATAATGTTGTGAGGTAATTCATTCGATCATGACTAGATTTGTATATGATTTCTGGTAGTGGCAGGCTGACGATTCTGTTACGACTTAGTTCTCAACCGGAGCTGAGCATTACCTTGAATCATGTAGAGTTTGGACTTGGACCACTCCATGTCAATTTCATTACTTCATTTATCTGACTTTGTCTTCACTGAGTAAGGTTATGAACTTGCATAGTGAACAACATCTCAATGAACTACACTAATTTTATTTGCTAGAGTGTGTATACCTTAGACTTAAAGTAACCCTGAAATTGGCAAACATGAGGGAATTCTGGTCCATGGGTGATAACCATATAAAGTTTTATAATACACCCACATTATTAGTGTAGTTTCTTCCGTTAGAAATTGAAAGTAAGGAGGGGAAATGTGAGTAGAAGAGAGATCGAA
This sequence comes from Phalaenopsis aphrodite, assembly GCA_003013225.1. NCBI lineage: Eukaryota > Viridiplantae > Streptophyta > Magnoliopsida > Asparagales > Orchidaceae > Phalaenopsis > Phalaenopsis aphrodite. The sequence goes on along the minus strand of NEWO01000088.1, from coordinate 1,016,670 downwards.
TTAACTCCAGTTGTTTCTTTAAGAATCTATGAGTTTATGTATTGGAGTTTGTGTGTCTATGTTTGTGAGTTAAGTTGAATGAGTCATTGAAGATGACAAAACTTATGTTAATATTTTAAACTTGTTAGCATCCAACAATTCCTTTATAAAGTTCAAAATGTGTTCCTGTTTAATCTCCAGTTTCTTCATGTTCTGCTATTTAAAATTCTTTTATAGTGTTATGTCAACCGTTTTTAGGCTAGATTTACTTTCTACTGCAATATTCTTCCATGTGTTATTTGTTGATATTTTTATAGTATGTATAGTAAATTGTAAAACTGATTTTTTCCTGCCGCATATTTTTGTACTTCATTGCTACATATGTTTGAGCTTAAGTTTGGGGAGGGGAAAAGAAAAATGTTTCAAATTTATAACTTGTTTTCAAAGGTACTACAAATAAATTTGTATTTTATTTCTAATGATTATTATTATGCAAAGTCACCTTAAGAATGTTAGAATTTTAAGTATAGAAATGGAGTAAAAAAACTTAGTTGATATTTTTAGTGAAAAGGGTGAACTTAGAGTTAAGAATATTTCTTGGAGAATTTGAGAATCTGAATAATTATCTTTAGTAGGAAAAATTATATTTTTGAAAAATTAAGGATTCTTAGAATTTTTACTCTTTTAGAAAGTATTTAAAAAAAATACATTTTATCAAGTGAAGGAAAGTAATATGTTTTAACTATAGAGAAGGGTAGTAGAATTCAAAATTATTTAAGGACTTCTCCAGATGTAGTAATATTAACATATAAAAAAAAACAATGAGAGAAAAAAATAATGGATCAAAAAGATCATGAAAAAGAAAAAGAAAATGCAAAAAAAAAAAAGAAAGTGAGGAGAAGATTGAAGAGAAGTCCTAATAAAAAATTGGTTTCACTTAGTCTTTTCTAGAGTAAAGAACTTAGAACAATCCTAAGTTTGTTTTTTATACTTATATTAGTAAAAAAGTTATTTTTAAGAGAGTTCTTAAGTCTAGAAAGTAAAGTTCATAGGATCCGAAGTTTGAAAATTCTGCATTTATTTCTGAATCAGATAGGAAAACAAATTCCCAAGTTTGATGATAAATATTTTAGACCCTAGGCTAGTCTGATTCACTAGAAGTTCTTCTAATTTGAACAAGTACATTTTTAGAACAAAATTTTAGAAATCCTAAAGGATGACTCATTAACTCTAATCTACATAAATAATTTTAAAAATGTAGTATTACTCGAGGACAAGTAATGTTTAAATTTGTGGGATTTTGATGTGCCTAAGAATGTACTATTTTTTATGCTATATTTAATGATGATATTGCACTTTAAAAGTATGTTTTCTTGTATTTTTTATTGTACATCAAGTTGAAGAATTTGGACTGATTGAAACAAAAAGAACAAAAATGGACCAAAACGTAGCAAACTAAAGCAAATTGGGTCGATTCAGGGCACACCAGAGCCATTGAGACCGAAACCGGATACTTAAGTGCTTGTGCCCGGCGAGTAAGCGCCCAAAATGGCAATTAGGCACTACCCAGACAGAGAAGAGGGCGCTTAAGCGCCAAAAAATGATGCTTAAGCACCAAAAACAATTTTCAACATTTCTTCTAGAATATGCATCGGATTTGTATGATTTTGAAGCGTTGCATCGTGTGTTTTTTGGAGAATTCATTGGAAATGAAAAAAAAAGACTTTCTAGAAGGATTTGAGGCGATTATAAGGAGTTTTGAAGCGGCACTTGAGGCACCATTTGGAAGATTCGTTGAATATGAACATTTTTGAAGAGACGATTAAGCAACACTTGATCAGGCTTAGAAATGTTCTTAAAATGACTCTTGGACTCTTAAATTAATTAGAAGAGGAGGAGAAGGCTTGGAGAACAAGAACAAGAAGACTTGGGCAAGAGCCCCAAGGGGGGCGACAAGGTGAGAGAGAAAGAAATTGTGAGAATTTCTTTTTTTCTTTTCACTTTGTTCTTGGAGAGGATTGTAAGAAGATTGCTTTTGCTATACAAGGAAAGTTTGATTTCTATCTAAGATAAGTATTTTCATTGTATTTTGAATTGAATCTAGTACTTTGTTTGTATGGTTTCAAAATCCTGTTCAATGAAAAGTTCTTGTTGTTTCTCCACGTGTAGTGAGTAGTTTTTTTTACTCTTCCCTCTTATGATGAATTAGTATTCATGTGTAAAATATAGAATTGAGCAGAGTGATAATATATTGTGATGATTTTACTTTGTTCTTCTTTTACATGTAAACTCGATCAACTTGCATGTTAAAATCTGTTGTGAGAACATGTAAAATCCGTGATGGTATCGTCTCAATCAACTGTGGTAGAATCATATGAGATTGTATGGATGAGAATGTAGTCCATATGGTTGAGTGCAAATAAATAGAGAAATAATCTTTGATGGTTATAGAATTAGAAGACTTTAGAGTGACAGACTAAAGTCCCTTGATTTGGTCTATTGTTTATGGTTTTTGATGTGAGATGTTAGCCTCCGAATAAAGGGATAAGAGGGAACTCTAGATTGGGAGCTAGTATCTTCCATACCTAGCCCGTTTTTAAAATTATTCAAATTTTAGATTAACCAATGTTCATTATAACATCTCTAGTAAGAGTAAAGAATATAATTGTTCTTATTTGTCACAATCTATCTTACTAATTGTTTTACTTTTACACGTGTCACTAATTTCATTGTATGAGGAAGGGTATTTTTAATATATTAAACCTCGCTTTCATATTTTCACTTAGTATTTTAGTTTAGGAGTAGAAGTTGTAATGTAGTGATAATTATGGAATATAATCAAAACCAAACCTTTATCGATCTTCCAAGCTAGGGTGTTTTTTTTAGACTAGAACTTCTCTTGAAAGTCGTTGTGATTAATCTCGATCTCCGTGGGATCGATATTCGGGGCTTAATTAGAAAGCTCTATATTTCTTGATAACGATATGTATACTTGCGTAAAATCCCTACAAATATAATTAAAATCATACTTTGCTTGGGATCAAGTTTTTGGTGTCATTACTGGAGATTAAAATCTTGAAGTTGTGGTGTTAACTTCATAAATTTTTACATATAAAAAATATCGGGATCAACGTGTCAATTCCCCTAAACTTAATCGTTACTTGTCTTCAAGTAACCTTTGTAATATGTAAAGTAAATATAATAACTTATGGTATTAAGTTTCTTTTAGAGAATCTTATAGTTTTGCCCCATAAATGTGATAGTGAAACTTTTAAGAAAAAAATTTCAATAATTCAGATTAAAACAAAAATACAAGGATATTCAGTGATCAAGTTAAGAATTTTGATTTTCTATTCATTTTAAAAATAACTGTAATTTGTCTCACTAAGGAATTTTAGAAGAATTAAAAGAAAAGAATTATAGGAGAACTCTATTTGTAAAGAGACTGATACTTTTCAAAGTTCTAAAGTGTAAATAAGTTTTTTTCTGTAAGAAAATTCACGTAAAATCAATTTTTAATTAGACATCTCCTCAAGTTTCTCTTCACATGTTTGTTTTATCTTTATTTTTGTTTTTATTTTTCTTTTGATTTCTTATTTTCTTTTCCTTTCAGGATCATTTTTTATATTTTTTTTCTAATGAAAATTACTATATTTGGATAGTCTTTAATGATTTTAAACTTCACTATCCTCTTTCTAAAATTAAAAATTTTTCACATTTCCTTACTTAGAAACGTGTTCATAGAGTCTTCGAATTCTTTTTAAAAGTGTAGCACTAAAATTCTTAATGTTTCACTAATACAATTTTTTATACTCTGAATAGTAAAAGCAAGTACATATTCTTTTATATTAAATATCTTAACTTTTAGAGTTACCCTTTATTATTAAAAACTTTTGCATAAGTTTACTATTACATTTATAAAATAAAGATATAATTATCTAAAGTTAAGATCACATACCACAGGTTGTGTTAAAATAATTTAAAAATATATAGGTTATTATGGACAAATAAAGTTTAGTTTTTTTTAAAAAAATTTTCTCCCTCTCCCAAACTTGAATTTTAAATAGTGTAAAACATTAAAGTATAAAACAAGTATGAGAAAAGAAAATTTTATCAGTTTTAACAAGGTACTAAAAATGTAAACAGTACAGGTACAAGTAGTAACAAGTGTTGAGTAGTAGTACTTCTAAAAATTAACAGATATATCATAGAAAGTGCAACGTATAAGACTACTCTAACAGATAGACAATTAAACTAAAATAGAACAAAGTAACATTAATGCATCAAAACAGAAAGTGCAACTACATTAATCCTATATAAAGACATACAAGAAGTGTCTAAACTCTATACAACATCCTCCTCATCATCAGCATCATCATCAGGAATGTCCTCATCCATCGACTTATTGTGTTCTTGTGGAGATAATCGAGAACAAGTAGGAAACTCAACCGAATGATCACCCTTCAAAAATTTCACTAATGACTTGTCATAAGTCGCATCGTAGTCACTCTTTCTCTACTCATTTTGTTCTGCATGATTATATCTGTCTTTCATATCTTGTATTTGAAACTGTATTAAGAACAACTCGGAATGGTGTTCCAAATATCTCTCACTCATCACATACTAAAAAATCAGGAGGTGGAACATAATTATTGGAGGCAGAAGGTCTAGAAGTAGAAGCAGATGGAATGTTAGGAGCTGTACCTTTAGATCTTCCATAAATATCCACATTAGCCTTTCCAATAGGCTTTAGTGGCTTTAATTATTCCTTCCAAGTCTCATATTTTACTCCAGAGTTCTTCTAGATAGTAAAAATACGAGAAATAAAATCCAAACTTGCCGAAGAACTAGATCTAGCGGAGGTGTAAATACCCTTGAATATAAGAGAGCCAACATCAATGGGTTTCATCATCTGAATGCAGTAATTCAATGTGGCTCTCTCACGAGTCACCTCGCTCAAATGGATCGAGGGAATTAATCTAGCAGAAATAAAATAGTTTCATGCATTTGATGGGGCTTTAAGCGAGGAAGAAGAAAAGTTTACTTTACGTTCAGTCCTGATCTTCCAGACTCCACGCCCATTAGTAATGTATGCAATAATCTCATCAAGCTCGGTGCCAGTAGGCTCAAACTCTGAATAAAAGCAGTCTTGAGGAGGTAAATCATATAGCACATTTATCCGCTCGGGGGTGAACTCAACTCTTTGTCCTCTAACAAATACTAGCCTCAAGTAAATATGCATATAATTCCCTCATGACAGAAATAACTGCTACAACAGTGAAGTACTAGAATTCCTTCCTCTGGTGAGCAGCAATCAGGTGTTGTATCGCTCCACTAGGACTTGAAAAGCTCCGCTCCGTAATGAACTTTCGTGACAATAACAATACATCGTATATGTCCGGAGCCTTAAGATTCACGAATTTGGCGGTATCAAAAGTTTCCTTCCCCTTTCCTCTCTTAGTTTTAGGAGCCATTCTTCAAATCTAGAAAAATTTGAAATAAATCATATATATAAGTTTTAAAGGCTCCTAAAAGTATTTTCCAAGCAAATGAAGCTTTCATCTATGGATTTTTCACCACAAATTCCAAAATTTTGCAATTTTCGGCATCCAATCAATGTGAAAGAAATCCATGGTGAAACCAAGAAATCTCTATGCGAAAATGAAGATCTAATCAGGAGAAGATGAAATCCGATGTTTTTGGCCTCTAAAAATTGAGGAATCTCAAACTAGGGGAAGCCTTCAGTGTCACTGTCGAAAACTAGAGGAAGACATAAAAGGTAAAAAATGGTGGTGGGTCGGCTTAAATCTCGATTTTCATCCTTATTGAACCGTTCAGCCGGACTGACGCTTGAGCGCTGATTTTGGCTCGTAGGCGCTCTGCTGTGCAAACGGCTGGTGCGTAGGCGCCAGACCCGAATTTTTGATAATTTATTTTTATGTATGACACAACAAGCCTATGGCCTCCAAATCAAAATTTAAGATTAATTTAGCCACATTCTATTAATTGACTATCCTCCCAGCATCTTCCAAATTCTATTTACTCCATTATAACTTCAAAACTCCATTAATTTCAACATTCAAACACACCACAATTTTCACCAACATAACACATTTTCATTACTAACAAACAAGTTTTAATACAACAGATATATCAAAGCAATAAAAATACTAAACTTCTCGTAATATCGAACACACCCTTGACTAGAGTAGACACACTAATTGCAATCACACGCATATCTAACACATAAAATCCTCAGAAGCCCTTCCAAGTATTAGCAGTTGTTGGCACAATTATCCCCCACCTTTTCGATTAATAGGAAGTTGCAATCGTACAGGTGGTAGAAAGGAGCACGAGGATAATCTTCAACAACTTTTTCACTAATCCACTTGTTATCGTGATACATACTAACCTGATGTCGGCCGTTTTATTGTTCAACTTCGTAGTTTGAAAAAGTGATGATTTTGTGCTTTTAAAAATAATTTAAATATAAATATAACTTTTTTTAAAGAAGTAACATTTTAATTTTTAAAATAAGTGAGACCAAACGAGTCTCACCTTTTAAATAGTTTAGATGATTTAATACAATACTACAAGCAATACATTTATCTCGAAGAATAAATATATCACTTGTAATAGTGATTCAATCATCTACACTAAACAATTTGTGACATTCGTTTGGTCCGCGAAATATTTTTATAAAAAGGCCAACAAGTTCCTCTATCTAATCACGAGGATTAGATAAGGTTTATTTTATCTGGGTTTCTGGTTCCCTATAGAGGCAAGCCCCTATAGTTAATTACATCTTAAATGATCGAAATCACTTAAGAAAACTCTAGATTAAGATCAGGTGGTTTTGTTTTCAAGATTTCAAAGTTTAGGTTTTCACGATTGGATATGGGAAAATCAAATGGGAATGACTCAAAATATGAACAATTATTTAAGGAATTCAAGGGAAAGAAAGTAGGGGATATCACAGATCCAGGAGAAACCCCGGAGATGTCCCAACTATCCTATTGTTCGGCTTTATATCTTTTGAAATGATTTAATTTGATATTTCGATCCTGCAAATTATTTAAGATTTAAGACTTATATTTGCACAACGTCAGACTGTGCAAATAGTCTAAAAGATAGAAGGATTTACACCGTACCGTACGGTAACGTCGAAATCCTAATGCGTTAGGAATTATAATTACACAACAGAGTTGTACAAAAAGCCTAAAGAAGTGATCCTATGTGTTGTTATTTAAACTAAAGAAAGTGATAGGTGATGTGAATGTGTTTTGCTGCTGCAGATTCATCTTGAAGTTATTCCTTGCCGCGCTGCCCACGATGTTTGCTCCGAGCCTCTCGTAGTAGCATCTCCTGGTTTAGTTTTAGTTTTGAACATGCTCCTAACCACTAGGTTATCTTAAACTAAGGCATAGTATATCAAAGTAACTAAGCATGCAGTGTGAAAGAAAAGTAACAATGCACTGTATAGTAAAGAGAAAAAACAATATAACATGCTGAAAGAAGAACATAACATGCTAGGGAAGCAGTATAACAGCCTATGAAAACAATGTAACATGCTTTTAAAATAAAATGCTGTAACGTAAATTAAACCTGTACAGCTGAGAGGTTCATTGCTCCTTTAAATTTAGCTATTATATGCTGTGTAAAGGGGGAAGTATGACCTGAAAAAGACTTAATAGAAACAGGTAAATCGCAGGGAAAAGATAAACAAATAAAATGAAATACCATACCACATATAAAGAACCATGAATAGGAAATTTATATGTGATATTGGAATGTCCCCAATTGTCAGGAGGACTTGAATATAGGACAGACTCAAATCCCGGAGCATTGGGTTTCAGTTTTGGTCAAGTTAAGATAAGAATTTCATTATTTGATTTAATTAAATCAGTCATGAGTCACAATCTAGTGCAACCTTGTGCCTAATGTCCCACCTATCTTCTAATCTGAGGTTAGATGTTTGTATTTCTTAGGGTCATTTGAAAATTAGGGTGAAAAACTCTCTCTCAAGGTTGTGCTTCTAAAATTTAGGATGTCTGCACTTTGGGTTAAACTTGAAGTGTCCTAAGGTGTCTAATCTCAATTAGGTGTGTTTCCACTAACCCTCAAACGTCTATAGATCCAACTTAGCTTGCTACCAAACTCCTAAAACCTAGGGGTCAACTCATAGTTTTTTTTTTTGGCAAGGAGTTGTGAGTTGTGCTTCAATCCTAGTTAAAGGAATTGGATTTAAATTGATTCAAAGCTTAAGGGATCTAAGGGTCCGTTTGGGGCAGCTTATAAGTGCGGGCGGCGTTTTCAAAACGCCGTCATACCGTTTGGTTCGCGCTTTTCGCCAGCTTATCCGAAACTGCGTTTGGGTTTTTACACTAAACGCAGGCCGCGGGCCGACCCCTGCGGCCGGCCCGCGGGCCGCATTTCAGGATAAGCAGCTTATCCTGAAACGCACAAGCTGCCCCAAACGGACCCTAAGTGTACCTCTAATCTCTCAATCGTTATCTAAATTCTCATTTCTTCCGATTCCAACTAGTCTTCCAATTTGCAATTTATTTTTCTTTATGTAAAAGAAAAAGGTGGATTGTTCGCTACCCTATCTCCTCTTTAGATTGTATGATCCCAAAAATTCAAATTTCAATTTCAATTCTCTCATCTTCTCTTTCTTCCCTATTTCCCTTGAGATTATAAATCATTTATGAATTTAATTAAATCGGAAATTCTCATTTTTAACTTGGCCGTTAAAAATAAAATAAATAAAATAAACGAAAATGAGACCGATCCTTTTAGTGGACTTACACATTTTTAGACCGAAACTCTCGTGAGTTAAACCAAATTAAATCAATAAAACTCATGAATGTTTCGGTCTAAAACATTTAAATTCGTCAAAAGAAAAAAAAAATAATCGGATCAATCCTGAGAAGGATATCCTTTCCAAGTGGCGCTTTTATGGATTTCCAAACCCAACATGACTTCAATTTATATCAAACTCAAAATGAAACTTCAAAAGCATTCTTCATTTCATAAAATATAGGATAACAATTCATATGGAGCATCTTTCTATACCCCTAAAAATCATATCATTATCAAAGCCCTTCAACTTCAATTTTAATCAAAAGCTCACGAGTAAGGCAACAACCCAAAACCAAAAAAATCAAATCTAGCGAAATGAATAGGAAGGTCACGGCTAAGGCATCATCCCAAAACCAAGACAGATTCAACATATATTTCAACAAGAGGCAGCAAGAAAAGTGAGATATGAGCCCTCAAACATAATTTCTAGCATTTAAAAATGATATCCAGCATGTATTTCAACAAGGGGC
>NEWO01000088.1:994528-1007200 GCA_003013225.1 Phalaenopsis aphrodite | reverse complement strand
TATTTCAACAAAGGGCAGCAAAATGAGCAATAACATAAGCCTCAAATGTGATTTCCAGCACTTAACATAAACTTCCAGCATTTATTTCAACAAAGGGGAGCAAAAGGAGCAAAACCTAAGCCTCAAATGTGTCTTTCTCATTTCATAAAATAATTTTTCAACATGCATTTCTTACTTTCTAACATCTCAAGCAATGAAAATAATAGAGACCACCCTCCAACATGCTTTTTCATAGACATTTAGAAAGGAATAAAGGTGCATTTCTACCTTATTCTAACCATACTTTCAAATGCTTCAATTAAAGAAAATAAAAAAAATGATCCATATGTGTATATTTCATTTCTCACTACCCTAAATAAATATTCATGCAAGCATTTTTTTATCTCAAGATTTCCAACGGCATATTTCGAGCAAGACAACAAAAAAAACAGAGGAGAGGAAGAAGAATACCTCTTCTTTTTGTAAACTTAAAGCAAAGGAGTAAAGCAGGCTTGAAAAATTACTCCAATAGCAACTCACGAAGATTTTTTTTTTCACGATCTTCAGCTTACGACACTCCAAATTCAAGTTTCCAAGATCTTCGAACAGCAAAGGAACAAAGCTTCCTTTCCAACAGGGAAAAACAGAAAAGAAATTCTCCTAATCGAATGAATAATAGAGGTAGAAAAGCATCCAAATCTCCCTAAAATCCCTTAAGAACTTCTTTCAAAATTTTTCAACAACCCCCAAGTCGCAGAGGATGAAAAGAACAAGTAAGAATGAAGTTAGAGGAGATTTTGGCAGCACCTCCCTACTTTCAAAATTTCGGCCAGCCCCTAAAACCCTCCGCTAGTGGTGTTTTAAAGCAAAGAAAAGAGGAAGGAGAAGCCACCTACCAGCCTCCCTAGCCAACGAATCACAAAGGAGAAATGAAACGACACCATGAAGAGGAGAGCATTCGGCCTTGAGGAAGAGAAGCGTCGGCCAGGTGGAATCCCTCGATTGGAGACCTGCTCGGTCAAGCGGAGATCGAAGAGGCGAGCCGCAAATGCGAATGACAGAGGAAAGGAGAAGAAGCTCGGGCTCGGCGGCATCGCTCGATCGATCCATGCTCAATCGAAGTCGCGGGAGTTAGGGCACGGCACACCCGAGCGGCTCCTGGTCGAGGGAGAAAAAAATGGATGCCGCGGGTGAGGACCTAAATAGGGTTTAGGTTAAATATGAATATGATTTAAGAATAGTTATATAAAAGTAAATATTTAAGATTTTGAAAAATAAAATTTTAATTTGTGTTTCACCCATGCATCAAAACATAGCAAAAATTGATGTCATTTTTAGGTAATTTTGAAGTTCTGGACGCGTTGGTGAGGTTCGTTTCGCCTTGGGAAGTCGTTTTGACGAATTATCGATTTGCGTGCCAATTTTCTCGTGTCGAAAATATGGCAATATGGGTGTCCTTTCCTACCAAAATGGGTATCCCGGATGCATTGGCGCGGTCCAATTTGTCGTCGGAGGTCATCCGGAGAAGTTCGCATTTTCACCCGTCCTTTGTGCTTAATTGAAGTCCGATTTCGCGCAATTTCGTGAACTTTGTGTATTTGATGTGTGTATGTGAAGAAAAAGGTCGTGACGATGTTTTTCTAAGGCTTGAAGTCCTATTTGGAACATTTTCCTTGAATCTTCGCAAAATAGCCCATAACCGCTCGTTCATAAGACGATGGTCTTGTGCCAAAGATGCTAGACATCAATGGAAAATAGAAATTGGCTAGAATTTCTAGAATGGTGAGTCTCAATTCTAGTTTTCTAAGATGGTCTATAGGAATTTCTAGAGCTAGAATCTAGGCTCTAAGGAGGAGAAGACAAGACCTCACAAAAATGAGGTCAACTCCTGATAATCTTGATAACAAGCCAAATGGTTGAATTAGAGTTTCATCTGCCACTTCAAATGGTCGTACTGGTGGTACAGGTCACTTAGCTTGTTGTGCAGAATTCTCAGCTCTTCTTTAATCTTCATCAGTTTGTCGGTGATCCACTCCAAACTCAATGCTAGGAAGCCATTGAAGTAAGGTTGGGCGTCCCTGGGCACAGTCTTCTTCTCACTTGCACCACCGTTGCTTCTACTCCATTTGGGCAAGAAATATCAACTAAGCACTCAACTCCTCTCCAGTTCTTCTCTCAGGCCAAGGTTTGAATTTTTAACTTCAAGGGACGAGATTTGGGGGTTTTAATAGTAAAATTCGGGTTTTACCCATGTAATATAATTGTGGCGCCTAAGCGCTAGATTCTGGCGCTTAGGTACCAGGCTTACGCGTAGGCGCCTCGGAGCTATTGCTTAGGTAAACATTGTTTCACATCGCTTCGAATTTTTCCCGTCCAAATCTTGTTTCAATCATCAAATTAGTGTATTTGTGCCTCCTCACATCTATTAGGTCTCAATACTATATCATATAGTCCAGAACAACAAAAATCATAAATCAATTCACACAAATAACTATAGGTTGCTTCCCACAAAACGCTTGATTTAATGTCGTCAGTCTGATGTATCTATGTTTTACTCGGGTTGACCCAACATCAGGTTCTCTTCATGCAAAGGTTTGTTTCCACAAATATAAGGTTTTAGTTGACGTCTGTTTACTTTAATTATTCGTTCAGTTTTCATATCATTAATATCCATAACATCAAAATAATAAGCTTTTATAACAATAAATGGCTCCGACCACTTGAACTAAGTTTTCCAGGAAATAATTTCAATCGAGTAATGTATAACAAAACCTCTTGTCTATGCTCAAAATCTTTTCTTAAATTCTTTTGGTCATGGCATTTTTTTATCTTTTTCTTATAAATTCTATCATTCTCATAATATTAATTTCTAATTTACTCAAGCTCATTTAACTGCAACAATCGTTTTTCACCAGCTTCTTTCATGTTATAATTAAATTCATTTTTCGCCCAGTGGGCCTTATGTTCAAATTCAAATGGTAAGTGACAAGTTTTTCGAAATATGAGTCTATATGATGTCATTCCTATAAGAGTTTTGTAAGCAGCTCTATAGAATCATAATGTAAAATCAAGTCTAGCAGACCAATCCTTAATATCCGGATTCTTAGTCTCTTCCAATATGTATTTAATTTCACGATTTGATACGATTCTCTGCTAAACCACTTGTTTGAGGATGATAAGCTGTGACAATTCGATAATAAATTTTGTATTTCCTCATTAATATTTTTATCATAAGGTTCCTAAAATGACTTCTCCCATCTATAATGATTACTCTTGGCAAATCAAAATCTAGTAAAAATATTTTTTTAAAAAACTTTAACTACACTTTAGCATCGCAATGAGGTGAAACAACAACTTCAATCCATTTTGAAACATAATCCACGACTAATAAAATGTTTAATTTTCTAAAAGATGGTGAAAATGGTCCTATAAAATTTAAAATCATACATAAAAAATTTCAACTTCCAAGATAAAATTTAGGGGATGCTAATGCTTTGAGGATGCTAATGCTTTGAGGCCTATAGGAGTGCTTTAGTTATCCTGAAAGTGATCAGGCTTGGTGGACTTCTTGATGAGAAGTACAATAGTAAGTGGTCATGATTTGGATTCGAAATCTTTGTTGGGGCATCAGAATTTAAATAAGCAAAGCAGAGCTAGTTTTTGGGCTTCATAAATGGTTCTTCAACGACAAATGGACACAGATTGAGGGGAAAACTTCTGAAGATTAATTTGATAGATCATGTTTATTTTGCATGCTCTATCTTGTTGTTAGGTCATAGAACAACATTTAAATATAGATACAATCACTTTGGAGGTTTGAAAATTCAATTGCAAGCACATATTCCATTTTGATGTATCTATTTCTGTATTAAATTTTTTTATTAAGGAGGTCTCGCTAGTATTTGGACGAGATCTTTTACAAATTGAGTGCCATTGTGCAGTGCTTCGCTCTTTGGGGTACAGTTTGAAGACGCTCTTTGGGTCCGACAAAGAGGTGTATTTAGCAGCCAACTATTTTGCAGGTGCATAAAAAATTGTCATTCTAAGAGGACATTCTTAGCTGATAATGCCAACAATTTTCCTTTCAAATTTGTGGTTTTCTTAATATGGCATATGATCTTATTAATGTAAGTACTAGATTGAGATTAGTTATGTTGGAGCATAAAGAGAGATTATGTAATATTTTAAGGGATATAGTAGCTCCTAAAATATATTTAACACGTGTTATTACCCTATATCCTATAACAAATTTATTATGTACTCTAGGCCATAAATCGTGCTCTCTTGGATCACACATCACAAAGAATCAAATGAGGGATATGGGTGCTGAAGTAGGATTAGTATTAAGGGAAATTTACATAGATAACACAATTTTTTATGTATTTACATATCTAACACCTAAATTTTTATATTTATCTACATTTATAACACTTTGTTGTCACAGGCCTATGCATGAGAAGGTATATGTCATTTTCAAGAGGTAAATAGTAGTGGCACTTTTTTTGTATGTTAAAGATTTGAGTGCCATATGTGAAAATATAATAGAATTGTGTGGTATGTATGTAAATGCCCAAGTATTAATGCAGTCAATGCCACAACAAACAACACACTGCTGGAACCAAGCAACTATATAGCAGTTGAAGAAGCTCATCAGTTAAGCACCCTAGCAACTTGGTATTATAATAATTGAGAAATACATGAGTGTTCTGTCTTTTGTTGCAAGTAGTCTTTGACAATTGCATTTTTTTTCTCTACCTTTTGTTTTTGCCTTCACAACAATCATTAGAGTCGATGTGGTATAAGCTGTTTTTGAGTTGAACCATATAATTATTGTTGCTTGTTAGCCTCATCCTAACTATTTAAAAAGATTAGCTTCAATCATCTAGATCGAATTAGTTTGATTGAATCTATGTAGATATTGCGGCTGTGCATGCAAAGAGTTTTTACCTGGAGAGGGTCACATATGAAAGCTATGGTACAGATCTTTTCTACAAATGTTTTGCATATTGCTTCTCTATGTAGCTATTAATAGAAAGAACTGCCCCCCCCAAAATTTACCATTTAAAGATTTACAGATATCTAACTGAGCTAAACCACTGAAAATGGCCTTTTTGTAAGAGTGAGTTGGGTATCATGATTGGTGGTACTTTTATGCCCAAATCAATATATACTAAGCAAAACACAAATCCTAATTACTATCTATTTGTTTACTTAAATTTTACTTGATTAAATTAATGATTGTAATAATTTTTAGTTTAAATTTAATACATTGTTCTACTTAAATTTCTAATCCTTTAAATTTGACACCTATTTTAATCTCTTTATAAAATTAAAACCTTATTTAATATACTATGTTCAGTTTTAAATTCATAATTCATTATTAATATACGCTAACAATACTCATAACTTTAAATAAGTCATTGTAATTATTTATTTTATTATTATTTTCTAAATCATATAACTAATCTATATGCTTTTTATAGATAGTTTGATTTCTTGCCGGAAATTTTTTACGAGACACTACTCAATTTTAATGTGATACTGTAAAGATGAGAAAAGTAAGTGTTTTCTTAAATTTATTTTCATGAATTTCTTTATATTGTAATAAGATTCTCATTTTCTTGTTTCCAAAAATTTCATGTCATATCCATATCTATACTCTTCGCTGCTGACATACCTTCTTGAATTTTCTTACTCACAATTGAGCAAATCTTGACTGCGGTGGCCTCTATGATATTGTGGCCTTGTAATTACTAACAAATCATGCTTTTTGTGGTTTAAGGGGCGTTTTTTTATGTTTATCATTACACTTGTTTAAAAGTAAGTTTAAGCTTAAAAAATTATCTTCTTGATTTCATTTATAATGAGCATTTTTCCTAGTGACCATGGCTATCTTGAATGAAATTACTGTTCAGTTCGGGTAATTCATGAATATTTTCATAAAAAATTTCTTGAGTCCCCATTTTATATATTAGAGATGCCATGCTTAGGCCAAGTTTTGTTTATGGCACAAGTGCTGCTAGAGTTCCATTTTGCATAGTTATCCAGTGGCGCTGTACAGAAGGGGTATTTATTCCTTTGGTCTAGCATTGTAGGGGCATTTATTTCCTTTGGTTTGGAGCCTTTTTGTGCGGAGCCTTCTTTGTTTGGATAAACCAATTTCTTCTATTGAGTGGACCTCAATACTTCAATGTTTATTGTTTGGTAAAATTCAATAATCAGCAGTGGTTTTCGTTCATAGTTTTTTGGGCGAGCTAAGTTGAAGTGAACCAACTAAAATATAACATCATTGTTTGATAATATTGTTCTTTTCAAACACCTATTGTTATTGTATTTTGCCTTTTGTCCTGAATAGATCTTTTAGCTTTGTATTATTTTATGTTTTTTCATGTTCTACATTGATATTGTTGTCCAGAGTTAAATTTTTTTTTTTCAATGTGTGGATGGTTAGTAATTTCCTTGAGTAGTAGGGATACCTGGTTCTTGTAGCTTGTAAGTTTCTCCATAACCTGGGAGCTGGGCTAGTAGAATGAATGTTGAATATATAGATATATGAGAGTGCTTCCAATATGGAATTTGTTCACAACTTCACTTTGTGTGATTGGTGATGATACTTAAACCTATTTTGCTTATATTGATTGTTTCATGTTCATCTTAGGCTCCGCGATCAATTTGATATCAAAGCTAACTCCTATCCAATTAGTTGGCACTGTATGCGTCCATCATCTTTTTCTGTTTCTATAATTGCAGCGATTTGTAGTATTATTGTTAATAGTGTACTGATTATTTCAGTCCATTCAAATCATTGCAAACTAAAATTCTCTTGTTTAGATGCAGGGAATTAAAAATGCTCTTGCATCATAACATCGTACGTGAAAAAGGGGTTGACCCTTTATATGGACAAGTGATGCTTAAGCTTTTAATTTAGTGTGTCCATTCACTAATGTATAAGGATTACTTTGGCCCCACAATATCTGAAATTAGGAGGGGCTGAGTGGCTTTAATTGGTTGAGCAGCCTTACTGGAGCTGGTGACTCACATTAGCTACGTGTGGGTGAGTGTGGGCTATTAATGCTGAAAATTTTCTGTTTGAGCGTGAATTTATGATATGTGAATAATTTTTATTTAGGGAAGAGTGTTGAGATGCACACGATAGTGAAAAAAAAAAGCCTCTTACATAAAAAATGAATTAAGAGCTTTTAATGTACCTATCAACTCAAGTTTGGGTTGATGGGGTATCCCTTTGCTAACATATTTGGTTTCACATCGGAGAAATAGATTAATAATTTTCTCAATTTGAGATTCTGATATATGTTTACAAACATCGAATTGATTCAGGCATATTTTTCCCGAAGGAACTGAATCATCTGCTTTGGTTGATTGATTCCTTTTGTAGAAAACCTCTGTGAGGTCCTGCAGAGACACAAGGCAGATTGAACTGGCAAAATTTGGTTATTTGTTAAGAAGCAAGAAATTCTGCCTGAATGTTCAGTTCGACGCCTTGTTTTTCACCGGAAAAAGCTACAGCGGGCAATAATGAGGATGGTTTGACTTGGTAGGTTTTTTCTTCTCTTCTACTCAAGGTAGATTTTATATGAGTATTTGCACAAGGATTCTTCCCCACCTCTTTTTTACTTTGCCATTGGGTGGTCAAATTTTAAACCTGTTTAGGTACTGAAGCTGTG
The DNA here is from genome assembly GCA_003013225.1 of Phalaenopsis aphrodite. Classification (NCBI taxonomy): domain Eukaryota; kingdom Viridiplantae; phylum Streptophyta; class Magnoliopsida; order Asparagales; family Orchidaceae; genus Phalaenopsis; species Phalaenopsis aphrodite. The sequence goes on along the minus strand of NEWO01000088.1, from coordinate 999,536 downwards.
CATAATGTATTTATACTCATTTCTACATCTTCTTTTGTTTTTACTTCATATACCGTTTACTGCAGATGCTAGGAATTGGGCTCAGCAGCCACCTATAATTGAATTAGCTAATTTTGATGAAAGACTTTCTTGTTATGTATATTTTAATGCAGCTGTACTTAACATTTGCTTATTATTTTTTATTTTTTTTTAATTAAATTATTGAGTTATTATTTCATTATCAAGTGCGTGGGAGGCTCACATGGGAATATTCTTATCGGTGTTGCCAGTATGATTTTCGATGAGTTCACTGTAAATTTTTGCCAAAAAAAAATTTTGTTCTGTTAATACAACTTTGTGGTTTAGTTGTAAAGAATCATAGAAACACTAACGTTTGACATTTGTCAAATTTTATATACTGATTTTGATTATTTTTTTTATTATTAAAAAAAAAAACAAATCAAGCAACTTATATTAATTCTAGCATGTGTGCACAAAATGAAATCTTATTTCCCCGACTACTTTGCAATCACTACAGGACTGCTATCTAGATGGTAACAATAGCAGAATTTTTCCATCTCCAAGTTGATGCTATTTGGGCATGCAAATTTGACTTCTTCAGCATGCACCAATATGTCTAGATTTCATAAAGTAAAAATATATTGCAATTTTTAATAGTATTCAATGCTTACTATCTTTAGCAAGTTAAAAGTATTAATATTATAGTATTTTACTGTCAATTGGGTCTAATATTGAAGGCATAAGGCACATCATAAGGGTGAACTGGGTGTGCATATTTGTGCACTTCACCAATGATGTAATTTGAGTCTCTTTCTCCTTTTTCTTCTTCTCCCCCCCAATCTTCTCAATTCTAAGCTCTATGAAACCTTCTAAGTTCTATTAGAAGGATTCTAACGATATCAAATTAATCTCATGTAAATACTAAGCTTTTTGAATATTAATAACCAAATAGTAAGCATTTTGAATATTAATAACCAAATAGTAAGCATTTTGATTTTCTTAGATTACCATGGCACTGAGAATGAGCAAGAAAAAGAGAAAGGTGGATTTTGATGATCAAATGTTTGTCAACTACAAAGCTAACATTTGTTTCATTTGTCTACTTGTAACTAAGAAAGTAATCCTGGATCAAGGATTTAAAAATCTGATTGGAGAAGCCGAATTATTACTCAATGCTCGGTAGTGGGAGAATTTTTGTTACTATACTGCCGAGGCTATTATAGGAAACTTTTGAAGACTACGTGTTTGTTCGCGGGAAAATGGTGGAATTTACTCCAAGGAAAATTTATGAATTTTATCAGTTAGAGGATGCGCAGTACAAATCATTTTTTAATACAAATGAGGTCTTAGATGAAGTTATTACTTTTTTTACTGATGAAAGAGGAGCTTGGAAGGTGAAAAATGATGTTAAGGTAAAATTTTCTCTTTCTATGTTAAATGTAGAATCTAAGGCCTGATATTACATTATTTCTGGTAGAATGATAACAACAAATCACCATGGTGAGGTTACAAAAGATAGAACCATCTTGAACTTCTGTATCCAGCAAATGAGAAGGATAGATGTAGGCTTTATTGTTTATAGAAATACTCATTCTATTGCTTTAGGAGAGACTACTAGTGGTTTAGCACACCATGCCCTGATATTCACACTATGTGAACATGCAGGAGTTGATTTTAGAATGTATGAGGAGAAGATTGAACCTCTAAAACTTATTGAGTCTGCCAATATTAAGACTTATGAATCTCATGTTGGTTGGAGATCTGAAATCAGGACTAGGGATATCCTTCTACTTCTAGTACCCCTACTCTCTAGGAACTTATGGAGCAGATGATGATCCAACAGAGAGATAACTTAAGAATGGAAAGTAGAATGGAAAATATGGAGGTCAGAAATGCACACAATGATGATTTGACAAGACTAAAGTTTGAATATGATGTGATGGTCAGATACATGAGGAGTGGCCACTCAGTTCAGTTTCCTAGTCACTTGTTTTTACCCCATATCAGCAGCAGAATTTGGATGGGGAAGAAGAAGAAGATGATGATTTCTGATGTTTTAGTTAGATTTTTGTTTAGTTTATGTTTGGTTGTACTTTATTGTTGTAGTTGTTTGTTTTAGAGTGTGACACTTTATTTTAAATATCATGTTGTATTGTTGTTGACCTCACTTTTGGTTGAGGTCTAGAAACTTCTTTAGTATCATAGGTCTAGCCATAGGACTTTCCTATTGACTAGTCTTAGAAAACTAGAAAAGGTACATCCGTCATTAGAAATTCAAAACTCTTCTCTTTACTCAACTTGAAGTTCCACATATTAATCTTAACCTCTAGCATATAGTAGGTAAGATCATTATGAGAGAATTCAAGGAGAGTTCCTATAGAATTATTTGGCCTTAGGATTGACCCTGGATATTGGTTTGGAACTAATGTACACAATATCTTCACAATATCTTGGCTAAAACCAATACATAAGATCCCAAAATGAGTGTTTCATTGACCCATGGTTCATTTAGAATGGATAGCTATCCAATTCTATTTGAAATACTAATCTTGGGTTTTTTGCCCCAGACACCCTCAAATTACCTAACTGCCCTTAAGACCTTCCTTTAACCCAAAATCCAAAAATCCCATAAAATTCTCATAAAATCCCAATAAATCCCAAATATTCTCAATTTTATTTCTTTCAACTACCACATGGCCCAATTTGGTCAATTTGGCCATCTTTAACCAAAATACTCTCAAAATTGCCAAAATTACAAAAATACCCTTGGTACCCCAAACTTTCCCAAAACCTCCAAAATCACTTCAAATGTTCCCAAAACCCATTTGGACCCTTCAATTGGATTCAGTTTGACCAATTTGACCATTTTGACCAAACCCCCAAATTGCTTTTAAAGGCCCAATTTCCCAAATTTACTTCAAATGTCCATCAATTTGGTCCCAATCTTCCCCAATTTCAATCCTAAACTCAAATTCACCTTACATGTGACCAATTTAAACCAAATCCAAGCTCAATTGGTCCATAATTGGAGCCCAATTTTGATTTGGGTCAAAACCCCCAATTTTGACTATATGACTTAAATCTCACCCAATTGACCCATAGCTTAGTCAATTGGCCTCAATTAATATTGCAAAATCTTTAAAACATTCTTACACATCAAAATCAACCATCAATTGGCCTTGATGAAACCTCAAACCCATTTGATTTTGGCCTAAATCCAAAAAAAAACCCCACATTAGCCCCAATATTGGCTAACACTCCAAAATCCAACATTTGAATGCCTTAGACCTCAAATTGGCATCCAATTTTTGTTTAAAATCCTTTTTAAGGTCATTTGTAACCAAATACAACAATCAATTTGAGCTTAGTCCAAAGCTAGCTCAAGTTTGACCCAAATTAGATCCATATGCCTAATTTGGGTCTAAAATCAAAATCCATGAAAATCCACCCAAATTGACCACCAAATCAACTTCAAAACAATTTTCATCCTTCATGAAAGTTGTTCATTATGATGTTTCACACCAAACACAACAATCAATTTGAACTTAGCCCATGGCTAGCCCAAGTTTGACCCAAATTAGATCCATATGCCTAAAATGGGTCCAAAACAAAAAATCCACTAAATTGATTAACCAATTGACCTCAAAATGACTTTTACCCTTCATGAAAGTTGTTCCTCATGGTCTCCTAAACCAAATGCCATATTTAATTGGGCTAATTGACATGCCTAATTTAGTTCAAACACAAGATTTGGTCATATGCACCTTTTTGGACTTATCACCAAATCCAAACCAATTGAGCTTGGTATGATCAAATGAGCCTTCCCATGACTCACCTTAGACCCTGGGTTGAGTTCCAAGCCAGCCATTAACCCATGATTAACCTTGATATTTATCTCAAGAGTAAAAATTTTAATTTTAATCCTTGGAAGAGATAATAAAGAGGTTAAATCGAAGACACATGTCCATACCCTATGATGCCATTTTGCTGCCCATCATAAGCTTTAACCATGGTCCAAGCCTTGGTTAGCCACCTTAACCCAAGCTAAAGCCCAAAACTGTGAGCCCCCACATGGTTAAAACCCAAACTCATGCCAAGAAGCCACCTCAGCTCAAATTGAGCTGAGAGCTCCTCTGCTTGACACCTAAGCAGTGGGGCTAAGCTCTCAATTGGTCAGCCAAGCTCCCCATTGGCCAATTTCTATAAAATCCACCCCCACGGCCATGAATAGTGGTGTGGTAAAAAAATTTCACCAAGGCCTTCCAAACCTCTCTGAGAACTTCTCTAAGAGCCCCTCAGTACATTTCAATCCATTTTCCCCTCTCAATTCCACCACAGAAAGCCAATTTTGAGCTCAAATCCTTGCCTGGAACCAGGACAAATCCCAATCCCATCCTACACAACACCAAACTCCAAATTAATTGGCCCTACACCTTCACAACAGAGAAAGAAGACAAACCCCCATCAATTCCCCCTTTGAAACAGCATCTACCATAGCTCTCAACCAACACCCAAAATCGGCTTTGGTTAAAAACATACATAGGCTTTACACTAGGGCCAGAGACTTCATCCCTAAGCTCTTTGGGACCTAACGAAGGTGTGAAGAATCTCTGATTGAGGCTACACCTCTCGGAGCAAAGGTATAACTCACTTATTCCTCTGAGCCTTCGCGAGCTCTATGTTTACAATGGCTTAATTTCATAGCATCTTAATCGTATGGATGTGTTCGTCTCTTTAAGACGAGTAATTTAAAAAAATAATCATTAAAATCCATTAAGAAATGAGAGAGATATTAAGGTTTTAAAATGGACGGCTCTCGGTTAAGGCCATCCGGGACGATGAACGGATGTCGTTCATTCTCGCGTGTATTGGATGGACGGCGGAGATCAAGCCGGATGGTCATCTGAGGCGATACAGCGCGACGTGTGGCAGCTGACTCAGAAGGCGGAGTCGAATGGGAGCGCGCCGCGTGGCTTTTCGACGGATCCGAGGATCCAGTCAGCCCGCG
>NEWO01000088.1:979255-991323 GCA_003013225.1 Phalaenopsis aphrodite | reverse complement strand
CAAATTTGAACCAATCCCCTTTATACTTCTCAATCCGATATCTTTGAAATGTCCTTACCATTTGAACTCTTTGAAGATAATTTTTCTTGATTTTATTGAGAGTATTCTTAAGTAACTTCTGTTACCTAAGATGTAATTAACTATATGGGCTTGCCCTTATAGGAAGCTTTTCCCGAACCCAGCATAATATAAACCCTATTTAATTCCTTATATTAAATAGGGGAACTTGTCGGCCAATACATTGGTTTCGCAGACCAAATGGATGTCATAATTATCTTTAGTTTATTTGATCAAGCCTCACCCTCAACTCTTGTGTTCATCCTTCGAGATAGATACAAGATTTGAGGTAAAACACTCTTTCATCTAAACTATGAAAATTATGGGGTCAGTTTGACTTCGTCTTTTTCAAAATTAAATTTATTTTTAACGTCCTTCCGAAGCGGACAACGGGATTTTAATTCTGATGACCGACAGCTTCTTACGGGCAAACCCCACACCAAAAATAGTGCCGACAATTGTGAACATTAGATTTGTGACACTGTTTTTACATTGGAATTCATTTTACTACTATTGTTAGTTTTTAGTACTTTGATGAAAGTATTTGTAGTTAACTCTTTCTCAACAAATTCTTATATGTATTATGTGTTATTTAATGTTTTAAGTCTTGTAGCTTTTCATATTAGCACTTACAATATTTCAGAGTTAAGTTTCAATATCAGATCTTTCAACAGGTAACTCTTTCCTTTATGTATTAAATGTTTTCTTTCACCCTTTAATTTTTTTAATTTTTCATACTAAATCTTTTAAAAAATTAAGTTTGGGGAGGAAGAAAAATTTCTTTTTAAAGAAAAGAAACTTAATTTAATTTGTCCTCAATTAGCTATATTTTCAAAATATTTTAAAATTTAACATGTCCTTCGGTATTAGAGGGTGATTTTAGATAACTATATTTGTGTTTCTAATTATATAGTAAACCGAAGTGAAATTTTTCAGTAATAAATGTTAATTTTAGAGATTAAGATATTTGGTATGATAAAATAAAACTATGTTTTTCTATTGTAATAAAGGAATTTTTATTTTTGAAGTATTAAAAATCTTAGAGATTCATGTAAGAAGAAAACCAGAAAACTTTATGAAAAATCTTTAAAGATAATATAAATTTATAAAGTGAAGAAATGTGAAAAGTTTTTTAACTTTAAGAATAGGATAGTGAAGTTCAAAATTATGAAAGGTTATCCAGATATAATAATCCTCACATAAAAAAAAAGAAAGAAAAGAAAAGAAAAAGGATTGAAAATGATCTTGAAAAGAAAAAAAAAGAAAAAAAAATGAAAAGAAAAAGATGTGAGGAGAAGCTTGAGGAGATGCTTAATTAAAAATTGGTTTCACTTGAATCAAGTTAAAGAAGAAGACTTGGCTACATATTCTAAATTTATATTTCATTATTAACATATTTACTAGTAAAGTTTTATGAAGTTCTTTTTCATTTGGATATTCTAATTGGCTTTATTTGGAATAATTTGTGATTTTCCTTGAAAAGAATAGAGGATAAAAAATCTTGGACTTGACTACTAGATATTCTTATACCTTTAGTATTAACTTGAGTCATTTTACATTTTTCTTAAGTTATACTATTGTATTTAGTGGACTAAAATATGTAAATCTTGAAGTTAAATTCTTGTCACGAGTCATATTTTTTATGTAGTAAAGGAGTTACTTGATGACAAGTAACAATTATGTTTGGGGTAATTTAATACACAAAAAAAAATATATTTTTAGACCCATATTTTATCCTCATTTTGGTGATATTGCACTTTAAAGGAATATATTTATCATGTTTTATTACGGGTTGATTTTTCAGACTTGGAGCAAAAATGAAGCAAAATGGATGGAATTTGGAGTCAAAATAGAGTTTTTGAAGAAATTTTCAACACCGACGGCGCCAGACTGGGCGCCGATGATGCTAGAGTGGGCGCTGACGGTGCCATTTGACAGTGAACGCAGTCTAATTAAATGGCCACTAGCATCGACACCGCTAGAATGGGCACCGACGGTGCCAGTATCGGTGCAGGACCTATTTATAGAAGATTCGACAAATTTGGATGCTTTTTGAAGAGTTTTTGGATGCACCTATTGACAAACTAACCTTAGACTCTATTTAGAGCTGAAATTGATCAGAAAAGACCCCCTTTGCGCCCCTTCGTACCCTTCAACCGCTTTCCACTCTCTTCCACTCTACTCCACATTCCCTATAGCCATTTAGAGTCTCTTTAGTCATTTATTTTCCTTATAGTTTTGAGTTTTTGTGGTGAGTTTAAGTGTGAATTCTTCTCTAAGAGTGTTTGAGAGCGAGAGAAATGAGAGATTTCTTCTGCCTACATTTCCTAAGAGAGGCTACAAGGGATTCGCTTTGAGAAAGAGTTTCAGATAAGTGTTATTTATTTATTATTGTTGTATGAACTTTTATTCATATATGAAATTTGTGTTTATTGTATATTTATCATGAAGTCTGAGTAGTTTCCTTTATCTTTCTCCTTACTCTGAGATATGGTAAAATGAAGAGATAATTTGGATGTGTTAATGTTAAAATATAAAATAAATTATGATGGTTTTTCAACTCCGTTCTTAATTGACTTTTCTATCTGACCAATTGAATTATTAAAATATGTTGTGAAACATATGATCCGGGAAATGGAGTATGAGTTCTACAACAAAGTGGGAATCACATTTAAATCCATGAAGGAATGTTTCATTCATGGAATTAAGTACAAATAATTGGGTAATATATATTGTTGGACATAGAATTGGAGATTTTTTGGGTGACAGACTAAAATCCCCAATTTGATCTCAGTGTTTAAGAACTAAAGTGAGAGTTAGCCTTCAGGGGAATGGAAGTGGGAGCTCTGGAGTGAGAGCCAGTATCCTCCTAGCCTAGCCATGGGTTTAGGGACTAAACTTGAGATTAGCCAATGATTTTCTACAACACTGAATCATGGTAGATAAGTAAAATTGCTCATATTTTGCACAATAAATATCAAGACTGTTTATCTCATCTCATTTCACCAAAAACTCATTGTAGTGAAAAAGTTGCTTTTTCATATTAGAAAACTTCTTAACATGAACATAGTTTAGTAGTTGCTGTTTTAAACTTTGCATCTAAATTTTACTAATAGTTAATAATTTAGTTAGGGTAGTATCTCAAACAATCAAAATTAGTCACAGTAATTTCATTTTATTTCTATGAATTTCCTAGTTAATTTATCATTTCAAATTTTAACCTTCCTCGTGGGATCAATATTTGTGACTTAAATAGAAAGTCTTATATTACTTGATAACGATACGTATATTTGTGTAGAATCCCAACATTAATTACTTACGTTCTTATTCATAAAATACCACATCAAGATTTTAGCATCATTGTAAAGCGGAGTCAGCTTTATAAATTTTACACTGTTATATTTTTGGGGATCAAATCTTAAGATGAGGATAAAATTCAAGATGAATCTATGTAAGTGAGTAAAGAAGATTTAGATTATGTTCAGAAAAAAATTTGAAATGTTAGATCGTACAAAAAGTAATAAGAATTTAGTTTCATCTATTGAGAAACCTCTTGAACTAGAACTGAAAAAACATTCTACACATTTGAAGTATGCATTCTTAGTAGATTTATCTACATTACCTGTTATTATATCCTTTGAACTTATTTGTGATGCTAGTGATTATGTAATTGGAGTTGTATTAGTGCAGAGATATGATAAGATTTTTAAAGGGATATACTATGCTAGTAAGTCTCTTAATGATGCTCAGATTAACTAAACCACCACTGAAAGAGAGTTAATAGTCATTGTGTATACTTTTGATAAGTTTAGGTCATATCTGATTGGAGCTAAATATGTTGTGCAAATTGACCATTTGTTTATTAAATATTTGATGCTAAAAAAGGATGTGAAACCAAGATTAATTCGATGGGTACTTCTGATGTAAGAGTTTGATTTTGTAATGGTCGATGGGAAAGGGATTGATAATCAAATTGTTGATCATCTATCTCGGCTAGAACATGAAGAATACTTGACATGGAAAAATAAATTAATGAAAATTTTATTGATGAAAAACTTTATGCTATAAAAGGATGGGAAATACCTTGGTGTGCTGATATTGTAAATTATATTGTTAGTGGTATTTAACCATATGGATTAAAAAAACAACTAGAAAAGAAATTCATTCATGATGCAAAGTCTTATTTTTGGGATGATTCCTATTTATATAAATACTGTAAAGATTTAATAATCAGACAATGTGTGCCTTATAAAGAAATTCAGGAAATTATCTGAAAATGTCATTATTCTAAATTTGGAGGTCATTTTGGGAGTGATAGAACTGTTCATAAAATTTTTCAATCTGTATTTTAATGGCCTACTCTATTTAGAGATCTTAATATATATATATAAACATGTGATTGGTGTCAGAGAGTAGGTAATATTTCAAAAAGAAATGAAATTCCTCTAAATTTTAATTTGGAAATTAAAATTTTTTGTGCATGGGGATCGGATTTTATTGGACCATTTATACCTTCATTCATAAATATATAAGTATTGATTGTAGTGGATTATATTTCAAAATGGATTGAAGCAATCACTTTACCTCAATGTGATGCTCAGAGTGTTTCAAATTTTTTAATTAAAAATATTTTTATAAGATATAGAATGCCTTGAGTAATCATTACCAATGGAGGATCTCATTTTAGAAACTAACAATTGCAAGGTTGGTCGAAAAATATAATATAATGCATAAAATTACAACTGCTTATCATCCCTAAACTAGTGCTTTAACAGAAGTATCTAATCGTGAAATTAAGATAATTTTAGAAAAAAGGTGTAAATCCTAGTAAAATGGATTGATCTGCTAGATTAGATACTACATTATGGGCTTATAGGACAACTTATATGACACCTATAGGTATGTCCCATTATAGATTAATTTTTGGGAGACTTGTCACTTACCAGTAGAGTTGGAGTAAGAAACTTGTTGAGCTATAAAGGAATTCAATTTCAATTTGAAAGAAGCTGGTGAGAAAATATTATTGCAATTGAATGAGCTTGAAGAATATAGAAATGAATCTTACGATAATGTTAGGATTTATAAGGAAAGAATGAAAGAATACATGATAGAAAGATAATAAAAAAGGAATTTAAACCTGGACATAAAGTTTTATTATACAATACAAAATTGAAACTATTTCTTGCAAAACTGAAGTCCAAGTGGAAAGGGCTATTAAATCTATCTCTATGGAGCTGTTAATATTGAAGATCCTAATACTGGAAGGAAATTTAAAGTAAATGGGCACAGATTAAAACCATATTTTGATGGTTAAAGACCAGTTTTTAAAGAAACTGTAAAGTTGGTTCACCAAGAATAAAAACTGGGAAAGTCAGGCTGACAACATTAAACCAAGCACTTTGTGGGAGACAACCCATACTTATCGTTGTTTAATTTGCTTTTAAGTTTTTATTTAGAATATTTTACATAATATTTATATTTAAGTTTTTCTAGAGTTTGTGTATTTGAGAAATTTGAAATTGAGAAAATATTTATGAACATCTTTTGTTACCAAAATTTATAGAATAATTTAGAATTTTTTTGAATGAAGTCGAAAGTGCAAATTTTTTGGAACTGGCGCATGATGCGCCAGATTGGTGCATGATGCGCCACATTCCAAAGAGCTGGTGCATGATGCGTCATGACAACGAAAATGACTTAAAATGTTTCAAAAGATAGTTTTTGGCAGACTTTAGCGTGTTCTTCTCCTTATAATTCCCAAAAACTGATTCTAAAGTCCATTTAAGGGGGAAAACAAGGAAGGAGTCACTAGATTTTAATTGTAATGGTGTCCCACTCTAAAAACTCTACTAGATTTAGAATTTTTTAACTGGAGAAATTTTATCAGTTTCAATGCGCAGAAGTTTCATGATCATGTTCTATTGAAGAAGAGGCTAATCAAAGAAAGGGGGGTTGTGAAGCGAGGATTCAATACACCGAATACTTGAGTGGAAGAGATTATTAAACATAGACAATGGGATGTGCTTTGTTACACTACTATTGTCGTTGTCCCCGTGGTGAAAGAGTTTTATGCAAATCTACATGGAATCGACCAAGGAATTTTCTATGTGTGAGACAGGTTTGTGCAGTTCACTCCTTCAAGAATAAATGAGATGTTTATGATTGAAATTGTGATTATTTGTCATTACACAAATTTTACTCCTATGAGAGATAATATGAATGAACTCTATCGATACCTTATGGATGAAGATGTGAATTCAGAGCTCAAAGATGATGGAAATGTTAGTTTTTCATCATCATTGTTAAATCATACTTCTAAGGTATGACACTTCTTTATTGCATCAAAATTACTTTATACTATGAAAATTAGTAAGGTAACTATGGAGAGTGTTATTATGGATTATTGTATTTAAACTAGAAAACCTATTGATATTGGAGCAATCACTGTGAAATCAGTTTTGGGTATGATTGTTAATTGATCTACAACTGGACTTAGACAGCCATCCACTATTTTCGTACTATGTAGTCAATCACAAGTACCTTATGAGAGTTGGGAAAAAGTGTTTCTTCCTCGGAAGCCGATGGATGCAGAAGTATATTGCAACTGTATTGGAATGGGAGATAAGAATGATATGAATGTACTAATGGATCAAACATCTCAAAATTCATCACTTATTCAGCCTTAATTCAGATCGAACACACTTTTGAAAAGGATAAAGAAGATAGAAAAGAGGTGCAATTGGGAATGTTTCTAAAATGTTGGATCACTTGGATTGGAGACTTAAAATTTTTTTTGCATAATGGTTGTATTGAAGATGTTTTGGTACGTATGTTCAAGAAACATGCTTGGACTAGGAAGGATTCGACTGATGAGTTTCCTTAACGGCCCTTCTATAACTTGTATGTGCAGTACCAATCTATGGGAGATATATAAGAGGACGAGAGTGAAGAAGATGTTTGAACTTAATCTATGCATGAAACATTTTGTTTAGTACTTCTTGTTTTAGTTATTTTGTTGTGTTGGATTGCATTTAATTTTATTTTTGAACTGTATCAATGTTTATGTTTGGTATTTTATGATTTTGATTTCAGTGTTACGATGTTTTGGTTTGCTTTGAACACTAAAATAGATGTTTGTTGGCTTGAGAAATGTTAGTTTGTAATAGCACTAATTTTATAAGTAAAAGTGAGTTTTGTGTTGTTTGTGAAAGATTAATATTAGAGTAATGTTTATATCTGCTTATAAAGGTTCATTTGGGTTAATTAGAGGTAGAAGTAAAGATATACAGAGTATATTTTCACAGAAAATGAAATATGAAAAAATTAAAGTATTGGTGCAAGATGCGTCAGTTTACAGAGAGTTGGCACATGATGCGCAAAATTCCCGAAAATACCAGATTGCCTAAAAAACTACAAAATTGCAAGGTAAAACTCCATTTTTACTGCTTGGGTCGTCTCCTACCTCTAAACCTTGACCTAGGACTTCACATTGAGCGCGATAGAGAAGATTTCAGATGCTAAAAATCATAGATTTCATCTTTTTTTGGTAATAACTTCACTTTAACTTAGAAATTTTTGATTTTCACCATGAATTTTTCCTTTATTTTGGAAAATCCAAAATTTAGGATCTTTGATGAAAAAACTTGAAGAAAACTCATGGTGAAAAGTTTCCTACCAAATAATTTTACTTGGGGAGTTAGATTTTTAATTTTATAATTTATTTAAAATTTATTTGGATTTTAGTAGAATTTCAAATGGGTCCATGAGTGAAGATTGGAAGGCTGTCAAATGATTTTGATGCATAAAGACTTATTAATTTAAAGGCCCAACACAATTATACACTCAAATAGAATCAAGAAAAATGATCATGGAGCGGGCATGTGCTAACCCGGGTGGCAAGATCGAGAGCTTGATCCTTGCCAAAAATTAGGAACGGTTTTGCTACTTTACTGCAGTAGTGATTGTGCCAGTGATTCAACAGTTTTTTTGCCAACTTGAGGTTCACTACTGGTGTCACATCCTTGTGAGAGGTAAGAAAGTTGAATTTATTGTAGAAATGATCAATGCTTTTTATGGGCTGAGGAATGTAGTTCATGATGAATACACTGCATTCGTGTTGATTGATTCATCACTGAATGAAGTGATTGCCTTTCTGACTGATGAAAGAGGAGAATGGAGGATTAAAAATAATAAAATAGTTAACCTGTCTGCTTCCATGTTGACTATTTGGTTAATGGTATGACACCACTTCATTTTTGCTAAATTATTACCAAAAAATTATTTGGCCAATGTAACAAAGGATAGAGCTGTATTGAATTATTGTATTCAGAACATGAAAGCAATAAATGTTGGTGCTCTCATAGTTCATCATGCACGAAGCATAGCTAACAGCTCTACAACTAGTGGTTTGGGCTACCTGATACACCAAAGTAATATATTGTTTTAAGTACCTATTTTATGCTTATTTTTAGTGATATTGCACTTTAAAGAAGGATATTTTTGTATTTTTGTTGTAGGTATATTACTTTTACAAACTTTGGAGCAAAAAAGGAAAAAAGGATGAAAATTGGAGCAAAAAGAGACAATTTTAGATTTTGGTGCATCATGCGCCAGATTGGGGCATGATGCGCTAAAATCCAGAGAGCTGGCGCATGATGCGCCAGGGAAGACTTTTTCAAATTAAGGCGGTTCGAGATGAATTTTTGTGCAAATTTCAAAAGAATACTTTTTCTACACACCTCTTGGAGTAATTCAATGCATCTAGACACTTTGGAATGTTTTTTTGTGAAGGAATATGACTCTTAGATCTAATGAAACATCATTTGAATTCAAAAGAGTTGAATTTTGGAGGGAATTTTGGAGAGATTTTTGAATTCTTTTCCAAAGAAGGCAGCCCAAAATTAAAGAAGAAGACTTCTCATTTGTATGTGTGACGTGAGGGAGAGAGAGAAATTGACATGAGTTAGAGAGAGAGAGAAGAGGAGATTTTCTTTTAGGGTTGGAAGAGGAGAGGGAAGGTGAGAGATTTCTTCTTCTTTACATTTTTAAGGGAGAATTGGGAGTGATTGTAAAGAGAGAAAGGCTTGGAAGGAACTTGTAGGGATTTGCTTGGGAAGGATTGTGAGATAAGTTGTATTTTTATTTCTTTTGTTTTGTAAACTTGTTTTTATACATAAAATTTGTGTTTTATCATATCTTTTTCATGAATTTTGAGTAGTCTTCTTTATCCTTTTTTCTTTCTTGAAGATATGGTTTTGTGAAGAATAGATTTTGTTTTCTACGGTTTTAAATGATAATACTTTGTGATGATTTGAACTCTGATCTTCATTCACTTTTCGATCTGGACAATTGAAATGTTAAAACTTGTTGAGAGACATGTTCTTAAATGAGATATGATTTTTAAAAAATAGGGAGAATCACATTTTATTTCATGGGAGAGTATGTCATCCATGGAATTGGGTGGAAATAAAAAAGGAAATATAGTTAGTTGGATGCATAATTGGAGATTTTAAGGTGACAGATTAAAATCCCTAATTTGGTTTAATTGATTGGAAACTAATGCAAGATTGTTAGCCCTCGGGGGAGGGAGTAGTGAGAGCTCTAGAGTGGGAGATGATATCCTCCCAACCTAACCACAAAATTAGGAACCAAACTCTGAATTAATTAATGTTCTTTATAGCACATGGAAGAGGGTAAAAAATATGATTGCTCCTATTTGAACTTTACCTACAACTTAAACTTTGTTTAATTTTCAAAATTTTACTTTTGAAAATTTAGTATTTAGTTTAGTTTAATTTACGTAATCTTACATCTACATTTTAATTAGTATTCACTTGAGTAGTAAATTTTCAAACTTCACACTTTACCTTTATATTTTGTTTTTAATATAAAATAATTTTCATAATTTACTTAAGGATTTTCCAACTTCCCTGTGGGATCAATATCTAGGACTCCATTAAAGCCCTGTATTACTTGAATGATACATATACTTGCATTGATATTTGAGAGAGATTTGGCAGTTTAAAAAGATTTTTAAAGGTTAAATTATATTTATAAAAAAGTATTTTTGTTAGGATCATATTGCATATTTATTCTAAGTCTACCTGCATCAAGTTTTTGGCATCGTTAAGTGGTGTCATCTTAATATATATTTGCATATACAAATCTTCGTGTCAAATTTTTAGCGCCGTTACCATGAACGTAATGGAAAATATTAGTATTTTATTTTATTTTATTTAAAAAAAAAGATTAAAAAGAGTGTTTGTAGTTTAATTTGAACATTCTCTTATTTTAGTGTGTTTGCTTATTTTAATTATTTATTTTATTCAGTTTATGCATAGTGTAAGATCTGAAAATTTAGTACTTTACAACTCTGAGTTAGAAAAAACTATTAAAAAAATTTGAAAATAACAAAAAGAGAGATTAGATTAGTAAAATAGCTTGCAATTTAAAAAATATTGGAAATGAAAATGAACATAATCAGAGACCTTTAAGAGATTATGCAAATCCTGCAGCAGATAAAATTCATTTGAGTTGCCAAAATCCTATTATAGTTGTCAATTCATTTGAACTTAAACCTGCTATTATCCAAATGGTATAAAATAATCAGTTTGGAGGAACACATACTGAAGATCCTAATTTACACCTTGCTAGTTTTTTAGAATTGTGTGCTACATTTAAATATGATGGAGTGTCAAATGATGTCGTCTGGCTTAGACTTTTTACTTTTTCACTAAAATATTTTTGACCTCACTTTTGGTTGAGGTCTAGAAAACTTCTTTAGTAGCTTAGGTCTAGCCATAGGACTTTCCTATTGACTAGTCTTAGAAAACTAGAAAAGGTATCCTCACCATTAGAAATTCAAAATTCTTCTCTTTGCTCAACTTGAAATTCCACATATTGGTCCTAACCTCTAATGTTTAGAATGTAAGATCATTATGGGAAAGCTCAAGAAGAGTTTTTATAGGGTTACTTGGCCTTAGGATTGACCCTGGGTGTTGATTTGAAGCTAAAATACATTATACTCTTACTATATCTTCACAATACATTAATTAAGATCAATCCATAAGGACCCAAAATGGGGATTTCATTGATCCATGGTTCATTTAGAATGAATATCTATCCAGTTCTATTCGAAATGCCTAACTTGGTCTTTTGCCCCTAGGCACCTCCAAATTACCTAACTGCCATTGGGACCCAAATTTGGCCAAAATTCCTAAATTTTGCCAAAATACCCAAAATTGATCAAAAATCATTTCAAACAATTTGAATACATCAAAATTTGCCAAAACTGACAAAAATGGCCAAATTACCAAAATGCCCCTCCATGATTTAAAAATCTAAAAATTCCAAAAATTTCAAAAAAATTCCCAATAAATCCAAAATATTCCCAATTTCATTTTGTCCAACTACACCTTGGTCCAATTTGGTCAATTTGGCCATCTTTGACAAAATCCCCAAATTAGCCCCAATATTGGCTAACACCTCAAATCTCAACAATTGAATGCCATAGATCTTAAATTGACATCCAATTTTTGTTGAAAATGCTTTATAAGGTCATTTTTGACAAAACACAACAATCAATTTGAGCTTAGCCCAAAGCTAGCTCAAGTTTGACCCAAGTTTAGCCCTACATGCTTAACTTAAGTCTAAATCCAAATCCATTAAAATCCATTCAAATTAACCATCAAATCAACTTCAAAATAACTTTCATCCTTCATGAAAGTTGTTTATAATGATGTCTTACACCAAACACAACAATCAATTTGAGCTTATCCCAAAGCTAGCTCAAGTTTGACCCAAGTTTAACCTTACATGCTTAACTTAAGTCTAAACCGAAATCCATTAAAACCCATCCAAATTGACCACCAAATCAACTTCAAAATAACTTTCATCCTTCATGAAATTTGTTCATAATGATGTTTTACACCAAATAAAACAATCAATTTTAGCTTAGCCCATGGCTAGCCCAAGTTTGACCCAAACTTAGCCCAACATGCTTAAAATGGGTC
>NEWO01000088.1:937583-974803 GCA_003013225.1 Phalaenopsis aphrodite | reverse complement strand
CAAATGACCTAGAAAACTTGAACTCTGCTACAACGAGGAGCTTGGAGCTTACATGGTGGGCAGCCCGACCATCTTCAACAGCAAGAGGAGCTACACTAATATGTCCCTTCCTTAGCTTTAAAATAAAAAAAAAGCCATAGGAATTTGAGGTTGTTTGCCTAGTGCAACATAAATTCTCAAATATATTTTTAGGCCTTTGTACAACCATATTGTACAATATAAGCCCTAAACTCGTCTTAGGATTCTGAGGTTGTCATTCGTCATGACCTAAATCCTCACATCTTCAAGGTTATTTGTGCTGATTGTTTCACACAAATGTAAACCCTAATAGTAAAAAATTACAGGATGAAGCATCTAAATGATTTCTCCTAAATTGAAGCCAAATAATAGGATAGCTTGGGAAATCACCGAAGTTTTTCTTCGGATCAATGATATCCTCTAGTGTTTCCTCCTTTGGAATCTAAAACAAAATGTTCCAAATTTGAACCAATCCCATTCACACTTCTTAATCCAATATCTTTGAAATGTCTTTACCATTTGAACTCTTTGAAGATAATTTTTCTTGATTTTATTGAGAGTATTCTTAGGTAACTTCAGTTACCTAAGATGTAATTAACTATAGGGGCTTGCCCTTATAGGAAGCTTTTCCCGAACCCAGCATAATATAAACCGTATTTAATTCCTCATATTAAATAAGGGAATTTATCGGCCAATACATTGGTTTCACAGATCAAATGGATGTCATAACTTTCTTTAGTTTATTTGATTGAGTCTCACCCTCAATTTTGTGTTCATCCTTTGGGATATATACAAGATTTAAGGTAAATTGCTCTTTCATCTAAACTATGAAAATTATGGAGTCAGTTTGACTTCATCTTTTTCAAAACCCAACTTTTTTTAACATCCTTCCGAAGCGGGCAACGGGATTTCAATTTTGATGACCGACATCTTCTTACGGGCAAACTCCACACCAAAAATAGTGCCGACAAATATAAAGCTAGGATGTGGTTAAACTCATTAGCACCTGAATCTATCAGAACATGGGGAGATTTATCAGAAAAAATCTTATCTAAATATTTCCACCTTTAAAAACTACTAAGCATAGAAATGAT
Organism: Phalaenopsis aphrodite; assembly: GCA_003013225.1. NCBI lineage: Eukaryota > Viridiplantae > Streptophyta > Magnoliopsida > Asparagales > Orchidaceae > Phalaenopsis > Phalaenopsis aphrodite. The sequence goes on along the minus strand of NEWO01000088.1, from coordinate 973,691 downwards.
ATCACATCTTTGTGTCAGTTTGAACGAGAATAAATTTATGAAGCCTGAGAAAGATTTAAGAATCTACTTAGAAAGTGTCCTCACCATGCGCTGCCAGATTGGTTAATAATTCAAACTTTTATAATGGGTTGGGTGGATCTCTTAGATCGATAATTGACGCTGCTACTGGTGGATCATTACTGTCAAAACCATTCAATGAAGCATATTCATTAATTGAAGAGATGACTATTAATAATTTTCAATGGCCCTCTGAAAGAGTAAATTAAAAAAGAGTAGCTAGTATACATGATTCTGATGTTATATTTATTTTAACTGCCTAAATAGTTGTTATATCAAAGAAGATAGATCAATATGGATTGAATTATTTCCAGACAACAGTTGTGCTTGAGGAAAACTCATTGAGACAAATGATAGAATCTCAATCTTCTTATGAGACTTTAAATGCAACAAATAATCGTTCTAATAATCCTTATGCCAATTATTATAATCCTGGTTGGAAGAAACATCTAAATTTTTGTTGGAGTAATAATAATTCTATTGCTGTAAATCTGCAATGGGGAAAAAACACGGCGAACCCATTGCGAAACTCCAACAATCAAGGGAACCAAGCTTATAAACTTTATAACCCCCCAGGTTTTAATAATTTGTAGAGGAAGGAGAAAAAGTTATCAATGTAATAATTGATATTGCAAATGGGTAGTCAACTACAAAGTTCATGAGCTACTATCAGAAACATGAAAAATCAATGGGGATGTATTGCTACTACACTTAGAAATAGACCTCCAGGAGCATTGCCTAGTAATGTTGAAGTAAGTCCTAAAGATCATAACAAAGAGCAAATTAAAGCTACTCAACTAAGAAGTGGAAAAGAAATAGAAAACAGAGTTCAACAAGAAGTTGAAGTAGAAAAAGATGAGGTGGAAAATGAAAAATATGGTGAAGATTTTCATTTTGAAGCAGAAAATCCTATTAAGCCAATAAAAATCACTATAGAAAGACCGCCACCTCCATTTCCTCAAAGATTGAAGCAGAACCATAAAGATAATTAATTTTCAAAATTTTTGAAAATTTTGAGGAAATTAACAATAAACATTTTATTTGTTGAATCTTTGGAACAAATGCCAAGCTATGTGAAGTTCATGAAGGATATACTTAAAAACAAAAGAAAGGTTATAAATAATGAGACTATTACACTCAACAAAGAGTGTAGCGCTATAATTCAGAAAAAGCTTCCCGAAAAACTTAAAGATACTTGAAGTGTTGCAATTCCTTTTGCTATTTGCAAATGATTTTATGGAAAAGCTTTGTGTGATTTAGGAGCTCGCATTAATCTTATGTCATTATCAATTTTCAAGAGGTTGGGCTTAGGAGATATTTCACCTACAACTATAACTCTGCAGTTAGCTGATCGTTCGATTACCTATCTTAAAGGAGTTATAGAAGATATTTTGGTCAAAGTCGATAAGTTTATCTTTCCTGTGGACTTTATTATATTAGAAATGGAGGAAGATAAAAAAATTCATATCATTTAAGGAAGACCATCCTAGCTACTAGAGAGCTTTGATAGATGTTCAGAAAAGAGAACTAACTATGAGAGGTAGTGATCAAAAGGTTACATTTAATATTACAAAATCAATGAGATACCCTACAATAGAGCGAGAGATTGAATGCATTAGAATGTATATTACTGAATATTTAAGCCATGGATAATTCAAGAAAACTTTTGAAAGAGAATTTAAAAAGGAATATATGGAATATCAAGATGAGGATAGAATTCAAGATGAATCTATGGAAGTGAGTAAAGAGGATATGGATCTTGTTCAGGAAAGATTTGAAATGATAGATCCTACAGAAAGTAACAAGAATTTGATTTCATCTATTGAGAAACCCCCTAAACTAGAACTAAAAACCCTTCCTACACATTTGAAGTATGCATTTGTAGGAGATTTATCTACATTACCTGTTATTGTATCCTCAAAAATAATTGATATGCAAGAACATTAGCTGTTCTAAATTTTAGAAAGATATATGAAAGCCTTTGGATGGACATTAGTTGATATTAAAGGAATCAATCCTTTAGTTTGTATGCATAGAACCTTATTAGAAGATCAACATGAACCAAAACCTTACCCTCGAAGGAGATTAAATCCTATGATGAAAGAAGTAGTAAAGAAAGAAATTTTAAAATGGCTAGATGGTGGAATAATATATCTTATTTTAGACAGTGCTTGGGTTAGTCCAATTCACTATGGTCAAAAGAAAGGAGGTGTGACTATAATGACAAATGAGCATAATGAATTGATATCAATAAGACAAGTCACTGTTGGTGAATCAACATAGATTATAGAAAACTAAATTCTACCACCTAGAAGGATCATTTTCCTTTACCCTTTTGGACCAGATTTTGGATAGATTAGTTGAGCATTAATATTTTTATTTTCTAGATGGATATACCGGTTACCATCAAATAACTATTACTCCAAAGGATTAAGAGAAAAAAAAAAATTACTAGTGCTTATGAAACTTTTGCTATTCAACGAATGTCTTTTGAATTATGTAATGCACCTTCAACATTTCAAAGATGTATGATGTCAATTTTCAGTGATTTGAATAAAAAAGGGATTGAAGTCTGTATGGACAATTTTTTTGTATTTGGAACTTCATTCAACAAATGTTTAAATCATTTAGAGAAAGTTCTGGAACATTGTGAAAAGTCTAATCTCGTATTGAACTGGGAAGAATGTCAATTTATGGTTGTAGGAGGAATTGTGCTTGGACATTAAATTTCAGAAAATGGCATGGAAGTAGATTCTGTGTAAATAAAGGTTATATCAAACCTACCTCTAACTACCACAGTAAGAGAAGTTAGGAGCTTTTTAGGATATGCTGGATTTTATCGGAGATATATTAAAGATTGTTCAAATTTACTAAGCCATTGTGCTAACTTCTGGAGAAAGATACAAGATTTGACTTTAATCAAGATTGCCTTAAAGCCTTTGAAACTTTAAAGGAAAAATTGATCACTGCTCCTATAATCGTTTCACCGGATTAGGAGAAACCATAAGAATTAATGTGTGATGTTAGTGATTATACAATTGGAGCTGTTTTATGGTAGATATATGATAAGATTTTTAAAGTTATATACTATGCTAGTAAGACTGTTAACGATGCTCAAATTAACTATACCACCACTGAAAGGGAGTTATTAGCTATTGTGTATGATTTTGATAAGTTTAAATCATATCTGATTGAAGATAAATATATTGTGCATGCTAACCATTTGGCTATTAAATATTGCTGCAAAAGAAGGATGCTAAACCAAGATTAATTAGATGGGTACTTGTGATGTAAGAGTTAGATTTCGTAGTAATTGATAAAAAAGGGATTGATAATCAGATTGCTGATCATCTATTGAGACTAGGATAAGAAGAAATACTAGATATGAAAAAAGAGATTATTAAAACTTTTCCTGATGAATGACTTTATGCTGTAAAAGAATGGGAAATACCTTGATATGCTGATTTTGTAAATTATATTGTTAGTGGTAGTTTACCTAATGGATTAACAAAATGCTAGTAAAAGAAGTTCATTCATGATGCAAAATCATATTTTTAGGATGACCCTTATTTTTATAAGCAATGTAAAGATTTAATGATGAGACGATTGATACACTTAAAGTATATAGTGTTTTTATACACATTTTTATACCTATTTTTTAGATATTGTACTTTAATGGAAGGTATTTGTGTGTTTTCTTTCAGGTACAAGTAAAAAGGTGAAAAATGCTAAAAGGAGTGATAAATGATCAAATTTGGAGCAAAAAATGTGAAAATGGTGCAAAAGTGTTTTGGCTCCTAAGCGCCAGATCCAGCGCTTAAGCGTTGGTGAAACAGAAAGGGTCGCACAAAGACTAAAGGCCCCGCGCTAAAGCGCTAGAGGCAGTTATGTGACAGTTTACTTCATTTTTCCAAATTTTGAAGGGACATTTGAGGCATCTATTGGCTAAAGAGGGTGGTTATGTCCACAAGAAATGAAAATTTGGTTAGAAGACTTATGAAAGTAGGCATCCTTTGGAAAATACATCGAATTGGGACATATTTTGAAGAGTTATCAAGACATCTCTTAGAGATTTATAAAAGAAGGAAATTGAGGCTTTTTTAAGTGTGCTTGAAAGTTCTAAAAAGTATTGGAAAGGGAGAGTTTTGAGAGGTAGTTTTGGAGAGATTGCTAGGCACCATAAATTTACTTTATCCTTTTTATTTTTAGTTTTATTGTGAGAGTCAAGAGTGTTGTAAAAGAGAAGAGATTCAAAGAAACTTCAAGATTTTGATGGAGGATTTGAGATAAGTTTTTATCTTTTGTTTTGAACTACTTTTTATTTTAATCGAGACTTCTTGTTGGTTTGAGAATTATTTCTACTTTTAAACTAAAATGTGGTTTTGTTTTCTGCATGGATTCTGAGTAGTTTTCTTTATCTTTCTCCTTAAAATGATAAGTAATTAAAAGTGTTGGATGAAAGTTGTGGAGAGTATTGATCTTTAATGTTGGAAGAAGTTATGATGATTTAAATCCATGTACTTCATTTACTTATTAATTTGGGCTATCTAGATGTTAAAATTTGTTATAATAACATGTAAGAACCGGGCTAGTATTGTCTCAGTTAGCGATTGTATGAATGAGAACATGTTATAATTTGTTTAATCCATGTACTTCATTTACATCTTAACATGTAAGAATCACATGAGGTTGTATGAATGAGAATGTAATTCATATGATTGAGTGCAAATAAATAGGGAAATAAACTTTGAAGGGTGTAGAGTTAGAGGACTTTAATGTGAAAGGTTAAAGCCCCCAACTTGGTTTATTTGTTTAGGTTGTGATACGAGATGTTAGCCCCTAAGTGAAGGGAATTGAGGGAACACTAGAGTGAGAGCTGGTATCATCCCTGCCTAACCGGTCTTCAAAACTATTCTAACTTTAAATTAGCTAATGTTCTTTATAGCTTCTCTAGTAAGTGTAAATAATCTTATTGCTTCTATCTGACATAACACAATTAGAATACTTCCACAATAGAAATCATATACTTATTACTGATTTATGATAAGGAGAAAGATATTTTCATATCAAGTGCTTTTCTTTTACAGAAACTCAAGTTATATTTAGAAGTTTTATTGTTTTGTCAAAATATCAAAAATACCAAAAAGAATTGAATTTTACTTATGAGAAAATATATTTAGTTTAAGTAATTGTCTTTTTAAAATAGAAAGTTTGTGCATATTGCGTATTTTCCTTGTAGATTCGATATTCAGTTCTTAATTAAAAAGTCATATATTACTTGATAACGATACATATACTTGTGTAGTATCCCAATATATATATAAATTAAAAAGTTAAATTCTTATTTTCTCAAGGATCAAGTTTTTTGTTGTGTTGCAAAGTAAGATTACATAAGTGAAAAAATTCATTAAAATCCTTATTATACTGTTGCATATAGACATTCGTGTTCAAGTTTTAGGAGCCATTGCTAGGGAAGATTTCAAAAATTTATTGAACGCAAAATTTCTATTTTTTTAAAAGTATTATTTAAACTTTTAAAAAGTTATTGTAGGAATATCTTATTATAGTATTTTATTTTATGTGAGTGTATGCGTAGTTTAGGTTCTGAAGGATTAGTGCCCTACGATTCTGATTTAGAGAGAATTATTAAAAAAAATTAGAAAAAGAAAAAAATTAAAAATTTTGAAAAATCTAAAAAAAATACTTAAATGGCAAACCAAAATGATCAAAATACTGAAACTCATCAAGAATACAGACCTTTACGAGATTTTTCCAACCCTACGGTAGATGAACTTCATTGTAGTATTCAAAAACCCACTGTAGTGGCTAATTCATTTGAACTTAAACCTGTTATTATCCAAATAGTATCAAATAATCAATTTGGGGGATCACCAACTCAAGATCCAAATTTACATCTTGCCAACTTGAATTGTGTGCTACATTTATATACGATAGTGTATCAGATGATTTCATAAGACTTAGGTTATTTCCTTTCTCATCAAGGGATAAAGCGAAGATGTGGTTGAATTCATTAGCACCTGGATCTATCAAAACTTGGGGTGATTTAGCACAAAAATTCCATGCTAAATATTTTCCACCATAAAAAACTGCGAAGCTTAGAAATGATATTACATCTTTTAATCAGTTTGAAGGGGAATGTATTTATGAAGAATGGGAATGATTTAAAGAACTCTTAAGAAAGTGTCCACACTATGCTATACCATATTGGTTAAAAATTCAAACTTTTTATAATGGATTAGCTGGATCTTTAGATCTATTATCGATGCCGCTGCTGGTGGTTCGTTGATGTCAAAACCATTTCATGACGCTTATGCTTTAATTGAAGAAATAACTACCAATAATTTTCAACGGCCTTCTAAGTGGGTGAATCCTAAGAAAGTAGCTAATATTCATGAATCTGATGCATTTACTATGTTAGCAAATCAAGTTGCTGCAATTTAAAAGAAGTTAGAACAATTTAGAATGAATTTTTCTCAACCTATCTCTATGATTGAAGAGAATTCATTAGGACAAATAGTAGATTCTCAAGCATTGTTAGAAACTTTGAATGTAATAAATAACAAGCAGAATAACCCATATACAAATTATTATAACCCAAGTTGGAAGAACCATCCAAAGTTTAATTGGAATAATACTACGGGTGGTAATAGTCAATAATGGGGGAACAATCACGAAAATCCATTGAGAAATTGGAACAATGAAGGGAATAATAATTATAGATCTACTTACCCTCTAGATTTTAGCAGTAATAAACAATTTAAGGAGAAGAAGTTGTCTATAGAAGAAGTGGTGTTACAAATAGGAAATCAGTTAAAAAGTCAAGGACCTACAATTAGAAATATTGAGAACCAACTTGAACAAATCGCAAATTCATTAAGTAATCGATCCCAAGGAACACTTCCTAATAATACTGAAACAAATTCGAAAGACCAGAATAAAGAGCAAGTAAAAGCTGTTCAACTTAGAAGCAGAAGAGAGTTGGAAGGTAAGGTTCAAAAAGAAACTGAAGTAGAGACAGAAGAAACTGAAGAATCAAAAGAGGATACTCCAAAAGATTTTGAAAGACCAATTTCTCTAGTTAATGTTAACTTAGAAAAACAACCACCTCCATTTCCTCAGTGAATTCGTCAATAGAAGTTGGATAAGCAATTTTCAAAATTTCTCAAAATTTTTAAGAAGCTAATAATTAATATTCCATTTGCTAAAGCCGTAGAACAAATGCCAAGCTATGTAAAGTTTATGAAGGATATTCTCAATAAGAAAAAGAAGTTTGAAGATAATGAGACCGTTGCACTTAATGAGGAGTGCAGTGTAATTATTCAAAAGAAGCTTCTTGAAAAGCTTAAAGATATTGGTAGCTTTACAATTCCATCTACGATAGGAGATATATTTTATGGGAAAAATTTATTTGATTTAAGCATTAACCTTATGGCATTATCAATATTTAAAATATTGGGATTAGGAGAAATAACCCCTACTACTGTAACTCTATTGTTAGCAGATCGTTCAATAACTTACCTTAAAGGAGTTATAGAAGATGTTCTAGTGAAAGTGAATTAATTTATATTTTCTATTGATTTCATTGTGCTGGATATGGAGGAAGATAAAGAGATACCTATCAATTTGAGGAGACCTTTCCTAGCCATAGGAAGAGCAATGATAGATTTGTAGAAAGGGAAATTAACAATGTGCATCAATGATCAAACTGTTACTTTTAACATTTCAAAATCAATGAAATATCCTGCAAAAGGTAAGGATTATGAATTCTATAGAATGGATGTTATAAGATATTTAAGTGAATGCCATTTCAAAACTAATTATGAAGAAAAAATTGAAGTAAAAGATTTGTAACAAGAGCAAGAAGTGGAATTAAACAAATGTGAATATCTTTTTAAGGAAGATTCAAACTATGTTCGAGAAAGTTTTGAAATTTTGGAGATGATAGAAGAAGATAAATCATTTTGTCCATCGGTAGAAAAACCTCCAAAACATGAGTTGAAGTTACTTCTTGATCATTTAAAATATGCATTTTTAGGTGATTCCTCTACTTTACCAGTTATAATTTCCTCAAGGTTAATGATGGAAGAAGAAGAATGGTTGATGAAAATTTTGAAAAATTTTAAGAAAGCCTTTGGATGGATAATTGCTGATATTAAATGAATCAGTCCTTCAATTTGTATGCATAGAATTCATATGTAAGAGAACTGCAAACTTAGGGTTGATCCTCAAAGGAGATTGAATCTTGTAATGAAAGAAGTTTTAAAGAAATAAATTTTAAAGTGGTTAGATGCTGAAATTATCTACCCTATTTCAGATAGTGCATGGGTTAGTCCTGCGTTCCTGAGAAAGGAGCAGAAACTATGACTGTGAATGAACATAATGAGTTGATACCTACTAGACAAGTCACAGGGTGGAGAATATGCATTGATTATGGAAAATTAAATCTTGCCACTAGCAAAGTTCATTTTAGATTACCCTTTTTATATCAAATACTGGATAGGTTAGCTGAGCATAAATACTTTTATTTCTGAATGGATATACTAGTTATCACCAAATTTAAATAACTCCTGGGGATCAAGAGAAAACAACTTTTACTAGTCCTTATGGTACATTTACTTTTAGAAGAATGTCCTTTGGTGTATGTAATGACCCTGCTACATTTCAAAGATGTATGAAGGCAATTTTTTGTTATTTAATTGAAAAAGGGATTGAAGTATTATAGATGATTTTTTAGTGTTTGGAACTTCATTTGACTCATGTTTGGAAGATTTATCAAAAGTTCTTAAGTGTTGTGAAGAAACAAATTTAGTCCTTAATTGGGAAAAATGTCAATTTTTTGTAGCAAGAGGAATCGTATTAGGACACAAAATATCAAAAAATAGTATGGAAGTAATTCCTGCTAAAATTCAAGTGATGTCTAATTTACCTTATCCAACAAATATAAGGGAAATTAGGAGTTTTTTAGGACATGCTAGATTCTACAGACGATATATTAAAAACTTTTCAAAAATTGCTAAGCCTTTATGCCAGTTATTGGAGAAAGATTCAATTTCTAATTTTAATAAAGAGTGTCTAAAAGCTTTTGAGTTACTAAAAGAAAAATTAGTCACTGCGCTAATTATAGTTTCACCAGATTGGGGAAAACCTTCTGAACTGATGTGTGATTCTAGTGATTATGTTATTGGAGCTGTTTTAGGACAAATATATGATAAATTTTTTAAAGTAATCTACTATGCTAGTAAAACTCTTAATGAAACTCTAATTAATTATACAATAATTGAAAAAGAGTTATTAGCAATAGTATATGTCTTTAATAAATTTAGATCATATTTAATTGGGACTCATTGCATAGTGCATACAAATCATTTTGCTTTTAGGTACTTAATGAAAAAGAAGGATGCTAAACCAAGACTTATAAGATGAATTCTTCATTTGCAAGAATTTGACTTTGAAATAATATATAGGAAGGGAACTAAAAATCAAATTGTTGATCATTTGTCCAGGCTTGAGTTAGAAAAACTACTCTATTTTGAAAAAGAAATTAATGAACATTTTTCAGATGAAAAATTATTCAATATTAATGAGTGCAGTGTTCTATGGATATTGTGAACTTTCTTGTTAGTGATATTATGCCCTACGGAATCTAATACCAATAGAAGAAGAAATTTATTTATGAAGCTAAGACTTATTCTTTGGATGACCCATTTTTATATAAACAAGAAAAGGATCTTATTATTCAAAGATGTGTACCTTTAGAAAAGACTTATGAAATTATCCAAAAATGACATAATTTTGATTTTGGGGGACATTTTGGTGTTGATAAAAAAATGTTCAAAATTTCACTATCAGGATTTTATTGGCCTACTATCTTTAGAGATGTTAATGTTTATATTAAAACTTATGATAGATGTCAACGAGTAGGAAATATTTCTAGAAGAAATGAGACGCCCCTAAATTATATGCTAGAAGTTGAAATATTTAATGTTTGGGGATTAGATTTCATGGAACCATTTATACCATCTTTTGAAAATTTATATACACGGTTAGCAGTAGATTATGTATCCAATTGGATAGAAGTTGTTGCTTTACCTCGATGTGTTGCTCAAACTATTGCTAAATTGTTAAAATTGAAAATATTTTGTAGATTTGGGATGCCGAGAGTTATCATAACTGATGGGGGAAGTCATTTCAGAAATGCCATAATAGAGAAATTACTAAAAAATATCATAAAAATAATAGAATTCCTACTTCTTATCATCCTCAGACAAGTGGTTTGATTAAATTATCCAATCGGGAAATTAAAAGAATTATAGAAAAATCCGTGAATCCAATAAAAATGGATTGGTCAGTCAAACTTGACTAAGCTTTGTGGGCTTATGGGACTGCTTACAAAACTTCTATAGAAATGTCCACATATAGGCTAATATTTAGGAAAGCTTATCACTTACCAGTTGAACTTGAGCATAAAGTATATTGAGAGATAAAGAGTTTAATTATAATTTGAAAGATGTTGGTGAGAAAATATTATTTCAATTAAATGAGCATGTTGAGATAAGGAATGAATCTTATGAGAGTGCCAAGATTTATAAAGAAAAGATGAAAATGTGGCATGATCGAAGAATTCTTACTAAGAATTTTCATTCATGACAACAGTATTGCTATATAATGCAAGGTTAAGATTATTTCTAGGCAGACATAAGTCTAAGTGGATGGGCCCATTTATTGTGATAAAAGTTTATCCATATGGAGTTGTGGATATTAAAGATCCTAAGAGTGAGAAAATATTTAAAGTGAATTGTCATAGACTGAAACCTTATTTAGTAGGGGATTAGCATAAATTTAACTATCAAATGATGTTGGGTCAACCAGAATAAGCACTGGTTACGTCAGGTTACGATGTTAAACCAAGCGCTTTGTGGGAGACAACCCATAATTTTCAGTATATTTATCTTTGAATGTTGTTTGTGTGAGACTAAAAAAATTTGGGTAGTATTTTTTAGAATAATATGTGTTAGTATTAATTTTAAGACTTTAGTTAGTGATCTAGACATGATAAAATGAAAATTTGGACGTTAAGTTGACTGGTGCTAAATTAATCACTGTCACTTAAGCGCTGGAGTTAAAAATCATGTGTGAAATTTGGATTCTAGAAGGTTTACCCGCCAAGAGCTTGACTAAAACATTCCAAGGCAGTTTTAAGATGTGCCTAGGAGTTACTAGAGAGATTTAGGCCTATAAATAGAAAGGTTTTGTGAAGGAATTTCAACCCAGATCATTTTCTGCCCTAAAGTATAAGAGAGAGCGAGATTTTGAGAAGATGTCTTCATGGGAGATGGATTTGAAGAAGAAGGAAAAGACCATGAGGATAAGATTCATTAGTCAAAGTGCACAAGAGATGTATAATGGTTTCTTAGTCGTTAGTATTGAAGGATGTTGGCGATATTTCAGCTTGGTTTGTGGGGTTGCCCGTAAGAAGCTGTCGGTCATCAGAATCAAAAATTCTGTCGCCTGCTTCGGAAGGAAGTTGAAGTATGAAATCAAACTGACCCCATTTTTTTCATAGTTTAAAATGAAAGAGCACTGTACCTCAAATCTTGAATCTATCCCGAATGATAAACACAAGACTTGAGGATGAGGCTTGATCAAATAAACTAAGGTAAGTATGACGTCTATTTGGTCTGCAAAACCTTTGTTTTTGCCGACAAGTTCCCCTATTTAATATAAAGGATTAAATAGGGTTTATATTAAGCTGAGTTCAGACATGCTTTCTATAAGAGCAAGCCCTTATAGTTAATTACATCTTAAATGACCAAAGCCACCTAAGAAAACTCTCGATAAAAATCAAGAAATATTATCTTCAAGGAATTTCAAAGGGTAGGACTCTTCAACGAAATCGAACGTAGAGGTGTGAAAGGGGATTGGTTCAAAATTGGAACATTTTATTGTAGAATCCAATGGAAGAGGAACTAGGGGTTGTCATGGATCCAGAGGAGAACCTTGGTGACTTCCCAAGCTATCCTAATGTTTGGCTTCAGTTTTGAGGAGAAGTACTTAGGTGTTTCATCCTGCCAATTTTATTAGTTAGGGCTTACATTCGTGTGAAATGATCACACAAATAGCCTGAAAAATGTGAGGATTTAAGTCGTGATGAACGATAACCTCAGAATCCTAAGACAAGTTAGGGCTTATATTATATAGCAAAGCTATATAAATGCCTAAAGATAAGGTGAGGATTTACGTTGCATAAGCAAGCAACCTCAAAGTCCTATGGCTTTGTTGTTTAAGTCTAAAGAAGGAAGATTGGTTTAGCTGGGGAAGACGTGTTTTGCTGTTAAAGATGGTCGTGCTGCCCACCATGCTAGCTCCAAGCTCCTTCCCGCGACAAGTTTGAGTTATCTATTGTGTCAGGTTAAAACATCAAATCAGGTGGCCCTATGGTTGAAGTTCTTTAAATTTTATGAGGGCATATTAAAGTTGATTAGAGCGACACCGGTTAGGATCCTACGGTTCCCTCGTTCCGACATCACTATTTTTTATTGGATTCACTTAGTCCAAATGAACTTACTAAACCTAACTTAATGAGTTCCATAATTTCATTTAAACCGTGGGAAGCCTCGTTAGCAACCGTAGTTTACCTCCTCCGAGGGATTCCCGATCATCCAATAGAGACATCTTAATTTAGTTGAAGTTGTAGTTTTTGTGTGATGTTTGTGATTAAATTTTAAGTTGTTTTATATTTTGAATGTTATGGCGATGAATTTTATCTTATTTGATTTTAGTTTTGGTTTTGATTATGGTTATGGTTAAAATGCAAGTTTATGTAGGTAAATGCAAACATGAAACATGTAAGGAAAAGGCAGAAGAAAGATGGTACTATAAACTATAAAAGCGTACTTGACGAGTCTTCTCGTTCCACCACCTGAAACTTAAAATGCATGTTAAGGCAATTTATGAAGAGCAGAAAAGATTTTGGTAATTTTCCTAACCCGATGTCATATCTTTGCGGGTCCTTAGAAGTTTAATTAAGGATGATCCCATTAAGCAAAGAATATTAAGTTTAATAGGCCTCTGAGGTATCCGACAAGTTAGGAGGGGGAAGCAGGTCCATGTCTCCTTCTCAACAACTGGTGAAAAGCCTCGAGTCTATTTAAACTTATTATGTTACTTAATGGTTCATCCTATATATATCCTTTTTACTCAGTGAACATTGATGTCTCAATTATCCTTAAGAATAGGGTAATTATCACTTATCATTTAATTTGAAAATTATTTGGGTGAAGACCCTTAAGGAGGCAAGTCACTGTAATTTGAACACTTAAACAAATTTTTAAACCTAATTGGGCTTAGTGGTGTTTCAAGGATGTTTGATATATATATTTTCATTTCTCTAATCCTCATTTAGTCCATTTTGATTTGGCCTAAGTCACCACTAAGCCCTTAAGACCTAGGTGAGTGTCTTAACTAGTTTTAAAAATGGTTAAGCTTTAAGTGATCATGATTCATGACTTGGATTTTTATTTGAAAATCAAAATATCGGTATTAAATTGATTAGTTATTGACTTCAAAAGCCATACCCCTAAGTCTAGGATCATTTAATTTTAATAAATTTCCAAATCTTAATAATTTAGAAATTTATTAATCTTAATTAAGCAAGTAAGATTGGTTTCTACCAATTAAACCCTTGTGTTTCAATCATCAAATAAATTGATTAAGATCAAAGGTTACCCATTTTCCCTCCTTGAATTAAGCCTAAATGTTAATTAAGGCTAAATTTCCAAAATTACGCATTTCCCCTAAGGATCTAATATTTCATAATTTGTCAAATTCAATTCAAATGACTTTGAAATTTTTATCCTACCTCATTTATGGGTCAATTAAGACATCAGAGGAGAAAATGTGATTTTTAAAACTTTAATTTAATTTATATAATTATTTTCATGCAAAAATAGGAATTTTCAAACAAAATTCCTAACATGACCAAGGTAAATTATAATCCTTTGAAATTTTTACTGGAGGTAGACCTAAACAAGAAGAGATTTTGGATCAATTTTAATAATTTTTTGAATTTTCTGTGATTTATTAGAATTATTTTAAATTCTGTGTTATTTAATAAAAATAAAATATTTCAAGTGGTGAAAATTAAATTTTGTATTTTTGAAAAATCTCCCCAAAGTCAAAGAACTCAGAGGACAAATTTTATAGTTTTCTGATTTTTCCTTGATTTATTGGAATTATTTTATTGAAAACTCATTTTTAGCCTTTTAAAAATTATTTTTAAGCTTTGAAATTCAATATCTTTATTTAGAAAACCAAGAAAAATATTCTAATTATTCCTAAGTGATTAGGAAATAATTTAGAAGATTTCCATGAGTTTTATTATTTTTATGATTTTTATGAATTTTTAATTATTTAAATATTTAGAATAGGCTAAAAATCAAATTTTTATTTTAAATATCATTTTATTTTTAGAAAATATCCCCAATCACAGAGAACTCAAAAAACTAAGTTTCACAACTTTTTGAGTTATATTTTAATTTTTTTAAAAAAATTAAATGCTAAGAGTGGTATTTATCTTTAAAAATCAATTTAAGTTGTCAAATGAACTCAAAATATTTTGAAATTTTTATGATGAGTTCTCTGGATCATAAATCACAGTGAAGATAAAAAATCAAGTCATTTAAATTTTTGTATTTTCTAAAATTAATTATCTTAGTGATTTAGTATTTGTAAAATTTAAGGATATTTTAAATGACTTGATCCTTGAAATTATTTTCAAAGGTTTCTCTGGTCATGGTAGAATTTCCAAAATTTTCTTGAGATTTTATAACCAATATAGTAATTTCCATGATTATTTTAAAGAAATAATGTGAAATAATTTGAAAAATGTGGGTCTCTGTATAGGAAGCTCCTCTGACTTTGGAAAAATCAGAGGATACTTCCCCTGACAGAGGTTACAACATACTAAAATTCCAAGCCAAGGTGATGTGCCATCATGCATGGAGAATCAAATGATTCAAAATAGTGTTTAATTAATTAAAAATAAAAAATGCATAACATGGTCTTGAAATTTATTCAACATTATTTTCCTTTATTCACTGAGCAAAAGTGTATTTTTATTTTATTTTTGTGATTTTTCTACACAAAGTTATGAATTTTCTATGTTAAGGGTATTTAAATAAATAGGAAAAATCCCTATTTATCTATTTAAACAGCGCGTGCTGACTAGATCCTAGGCAGCTCCGAAGGCATGCGTGGTGCGCTCTGGTTGGAAGTCACCGTCCACGTAGCTGCTGACTCGGTGAGCGGTTTATGTCCCGAAGCGTTGTCTGACTCGATCTCCCTCGTCCATTTGATACACGCTTGATCGAACGGCTCCCCGTCATCGTCCCAGATAGAATGATCCCGTGCCCGTCCACACTAAAATCGTAAGATCTCGGCCTAGACTCAACCAAATCACTTCGGGTTTGATCCTATGGACTCGTCTAAGTGAGGCGAATACATCCATACGATTAAGATGCTATGAAATCAAGCTTAAGTAAATGGAGAATCAAAATAAGCTCGGGAGAAGGAGAAGTTTTATACCTTTGCTCTGAGAAGGGAGGCTTCAATCAAAGGTGCTCGACACGTTCGTTGGGGTCCAAGGAGGCTAGGGATTGAGTCCCTGGTCTTGGTGTAAGGTCTGGGTATGAATTCGACCAAGCTCAATTTCAGGTGTTGGTCTATAGCTATGATAGAGGCTCTGTGGAAGGGGGATTTGATGGAGCTCAAGCCTCTTTCACTATTGTGAAGGTGTGGGTGAAGTTAATTTGTGTTTGATGGACTGTGGAGGTGTATTGGGTTCTGTCTTGGTTTCCGGCAAGGTTTCAAACTCAAAATTGAGCTCCGGCAATGGGAATGAGTGAGAGAAAATGGTTGGAATGCACTGACGGAATCTTAGGGAAGCTCTGTGTGAAGTTTAGATAGGCCTCTCTAAGAAAATTTTAGCACCTTGTTTAACGGCCATGGAGGTGGCCTTTTATAAAAATGGGGTTGTGGTGGTTGTCGTGGCCATTTAAGAGGTGTAATGTGGTGCTTAGGAGGAGGGCAGAGGAGCTCCATAGTTTGATTTGGATGACCTAGCATCTAGGTTTGATTTGGGTTAGGTGCCATGGGAGTGGCTCTCGGTTTTGGGCTTTTCCGGCGACTAGGCCGGCCGGCCGGCCAGGGGGAGGTGGATAGGAGCTCAGGGAACCCAGAGGAATCCATCACAACAATTTAATGCAAATGTGCTTGGATTTGGCAAAGATATCTTAAGAATGTGCATTTTTTGAAATAAGATCCCTTAATTTGGGGGACCTTTGGTCCATGGCTTGATTTAGGTGATTTCATGGTGTTTGGACTGGTCACTAAGTCCAATTAATGGCTGTGGTGGAGTTAATTTGGTGGCTTTAGGGTGGTTAGGTCGCATTTAGTGCATGGGTCTAAGTGGGTGCAAATGACCAAAAATTGGGTTTGGGCTAGGTTAGCCATGTCAATTGGCCCAAATAATTGTTGCATTTCGTGTAGATGATCATAAGGAACAACTTTGGTGAAGAATGAAAGTGGTTTTGAGCTCAATTGGAGGGTCAATTTGAGGGAATTGTGAACTTTAATCAATTTGGTCATGTTAGGCTAGGCTTGGGTCTAGGTTGGGTTAGCCTTGGGATAAGTCCAAATTAATTGTTAAGGCAATCAATTGGGTGAAATTTAGGGACTTAGCCAATTTGGGGCTAAGTTTGGGAATTTTGGATTTAGGCCAAAATCAAATGGATTTGAGGCTTCACCAAGGTCAATTGATGGTTGATTTTGATGTATAGGAATGTCTTAAAGTTTTTTCAACATTAATTGAGGCCAATTGACTAGGCTATGGGTTCAATTTGGTGAGATTAGGTCATATGGTCAAAATTGGGGTTTTGACCTAAATCAAAATTGAGCTCAAGTAATGAGCTAATTAGGCTTGCATTTGGTTTAGTTTGTTCATATGAAAAGTGAATTTGATTTTAGGATTGGAATTGGGGTCAATTGAGATCAAATTGATGGACACTTGAGTTAGATTTAGAGAAATTTGAGTCTTTAAAGGGAAATTTGCGGATTTTTGTTAAAGATGGTCAAATTGGGCAAATTGGGTCATCTAGTAGTTGAGAGAAATGAAATTGGAAGTATTTGGGATTTATTGGGAATTTTGGGAATTTTTGGGATTTTGAGCTATGGAGGGGTATTATCGTAATTTGGAGGTGTTTTAAGGGTAAAAGTCCAAGATGGGTATTTTGGTAGATTTGAGGTACCAAACATCACCAATAAGCCATGGACCAATGGAAAACCCATTTTGGGTCCTCTACATAGTGGTCTTAGCCAAACCATAACCCTAGGGCTAGTAGGTTTAGGGGACCATCTACATGAGTATACAAAAAGATCAAGGGATCTAGGCTAGAAATTCTGGGTTTAGGGTAGTGAGTGATTGTGAATTCAGATAAGTGTAGTGAGTGCCTTAGCTCCAGACCAACACCTAAGGTCAACCCTAAGGTCCAGCAATCCTAAGGGTGACTCATCTTGAGTTTACCCCACAGTGACCCCACCTAATAAGTATTTAGAGGTTGAGAGCAATATGTGGAACTTCAGGTTGAGTGGAGAAGAGTTTGAAATTTCTAGTGGTGAGAGGTTCCATGTCTAGTTTTCTAGGAATAGTCAACAGGAAAAGTCTTATGGCTAGACCCTAGGCTATTAAAGAGGAAAAACTAAACCTCAACAAAAAATGAGGTCAACAAAGGAATATCATAAAAAAATCAATAAAATTGAGACTATCATTGCATTACTAGAGACAAAGGTAATTGAGATTCATGCACATCTAGAGCATATTGGATGGCAATTGAAAATGTAATTTAGTCATACTAGTTTATAGAGAAAGTTGATAAAAAGATGTATCTTAAATAGAAGTGGATAGAAGAAGATAGTATCAGAGCACGTCACCATCATCCATTTTGTCAACTTTATATTCTGATTGCCCCATGAGAGACTAATGAATGACTAGAGTTTGTCCTAATAAATAATGAATGGAATTAAGTTCTGTGTTAAAGTTTGTTTGTTAGGAGTCGTTGTTTAATGTGTTAAGTGTTAAATGCTATTTTTGGAATTTATGTTAGTTTGTTTAGTGTTTTTATTTAGAAAGATTTTCTCATCCGAGACTATTTGGAGTGAGAATTAAGTGTTATATGTATTTGTACTTATTTGTGAATGAATGTATATGTTTGTTTTTGTAAAAAATTGTGTATTTTTTTAGCCTCAAATTGAATTAGTTATAGTGGAGAAATTTGAGAAAAAAGGAGAGTTAAGGGAGAGGAAAACAATCATTTAAGAGTTATGAGAGCATTTAAGGTTGGTATACTTAGGATTAAATGGCATTTTACTTAGGTTAAAAAATTTAAAAAATCATGCACTGGCGTCTAAGCGCCACATTCTCGTGCTTAAGCGCGATGTAACCTGAGAGGCAGGCGCCTAAGCACCACTAATCTGTGATTACGTGCCGGTTCACGAAAACCAGTTTGTGAATGTTAAAAGTAAAAAATAAACCCGAAAATTGCCATTTTTACTCTCGTCGTCACCTTCAACCTCTTGAGTTCGCGATTTAGAAGTCTAGGGCAATCCATTTCGTGAATATTTCTTAGTGGAACTGAGAAAAATTTGCTAGATTTGGATTTCTTGAGGTAAGAGCTTCACTTCTATGTAAAAAAATTTGGATTTTCACCATGTATTTTGAGTACATTTGGAAGAACTCAAAAATCACTATTCATGATAAAAATGAGGAAATATTTATGGAAATTGCATGGAAAGTGTAGTTTATGCTTATAGAAGTTGAGTTTAGTAGATTAGACTTGATTTTTGAAGTTATTATGGAATTTTATGAAATTTGTAGAATGGTACCAAGAATGAAGAGGAGCAAAGGAAAAAAGCCAGTTTGATTCAAGCAAGTTTGTGGGTTCAAAAGCTGAAGAAAGATACAGTGATGCTCTGCAATCACGAAAACTTATTCGGGAGCGATGTTTCAAAAATCCAGGTGGATTCGTAGAAGACCTGATCGTTCGCTGACAATGGGAACGATTCTATTGTTTTTCTGCTATGACTGTTATTTTGTAGTTAGGGAGTTTTATGTTAAACTACCCGAGGCTGAAGACGATCTAGTCATGGTTAGAGGAAAATGGATACCTTTTTCACTGGAGGTAATCAATATATTTTGCCATCTATCAGCTGATACTTTGTGTTTTTATGCAAACTATAGTCCTAGTAAGACAGAGCTACATGAGATTATTTCTTATTTTACTGTTGGAAGAGGGCTCTGGAAAATTACTAATGAAAGAAGAGTTTATTTTTCCACCTCAAAGTTGAGTGCACCATCAAAGGCATGACACTATTTATTTCAGCCCGTCTATTACGGATAAATCATCTTAGCAAATTTAACAGAGAGAAGCTCATCAAGGGAAGCTCATCAACATTGGAGCCTTGATCTATCAGACTATCACCAGTTCTACCACTGTCGTTACTATTACAGGTTTGGGATTTGCTTCCTTAATCTTTTTTTAATGAGCAGGCTGGAGTGAGATATGATAGCTGGGAGGAAGTATTGTTGCCTCTAAAGCCAATCAAAAGAGTTAATGTGAAGTCGTATTCAGAGCATTCTATTTTTGGATGGAGAGGAAGATTTTTAAGGAGTTATGGAATGACAACGTCTGCTGCTTCTACCTCTACTGCTTCTACATCTAGACCATCTACCTAACGAGCTTCTACTTTTAGAGGTGAGTCTACTGAAACTTAAAGTCAACTATTACAGAGGATGATGTACAATATCAACTATATCCTAGATAAGCTAAGAAATTTAGAAAGCTTCACAGATCATATTGATGGGTATAATAGAAGAAAAAAGTGATTATGAAGAGAAATTTCATTTATCTCTAGAAAACCTCATTAGGGGTAACCAAGGAGTGCAATTTCCTCCATATCCTAGATACCTTAATTATGAGTCTACAAATGTTTGGAATAGCGGTGATTCTGAAGATGAGGAGGAGGAGGAGGACTGAGTTATTTATTTTTATGTTTGTAGAATGTGATGGACTATGTAGTTTGGACTTGCTACATTTGCATTTGTGTACCTGTTTAGGATATGTGATATGTTGGGCTTTTCTTTGATCGTTATTGTGATGTTTGTGTTTTCTTAGTATTTTGTTTTAAATTCTAGGGTAGTAATTGTTGTTGTGTGTTGATTATTTTGTTTTAGTTAGTTAGGATTGAACTTATTCTTATGTCTAGTGAAAAGTTGAAAATCTTGCTAACTTTAGTTTTAGACTTTAATCTCAAAAAACTGCTACCCTGTATTTTTCTTTTATTTTGTTAGTGTGTTTGTTTTTATGTTGAGACTGAAAATCGAAGTTAGTGTGTTAGTTTGTTCTTATGTTAGTACCCGCTACTTAAAAGTCTATTGAATCTCTACATTTTTAATTGAAATGAAAATGATATAAAATTGATCAAAAATTAATTTTACTCCTGTTTTTAGTTTTTATACCTTATAATTAAGATATAAAAATTCCTGTAAGCTTGTTATTTCAATTTTCATTCCTGCTTATATATATATGATACTAAACTGTTTAATTTTGCTATAAATTTAAGTTTGGGGGGGGATGAAAAATATTTTCAAAACTTGAATTTTATTTGTTCTCAAATGTGCTATAACTAAATTTGATTTGAAAAGAAAAATGATCATGTATATGAAGCTATATTAAAGAATATAGAAGTAAAATTTAATTTTAGAAATGAGTAAGAAAATTTAGTTAAAAATTTGAGTAATGAAGAAAAACTTTTAGTTAAAAATTTTTAGTGTAGAAAATGTTAAATATAGTGTAACTATCTTTTGTAAGAAATATTGTAATTTTTTAAAAATTTAGAAATTTAGACTTTTACTTTTAATACTTAAATTTGTTTTGTTAGAAATAGTTTTCAAAACTATTATTATATTTATAAGTAAAAGATTTATATCGGGACTTTACTTTAGGAAAAGAGAAGTGGAATTCAAAACCATTAAAGGCCTATCCAGATATAGTAATTCTTGCCTGAAAAAGAAAAAAAAAAGAAAAAGGAAAAGAAAAAGAAAAGAAAAAAAAGGTAAGGGAGGAGAAGCTTGAGGATTAGTGTCTAATAAAAAATTGGTTCCACATTTGAACTTTTTAAAGTATAAGACTTGAGAAATTCTTATGCTTAGGGATATAATATGGTAATTAAATTATTTTTAATAAAAATTTCTAAGTGGAGATAATAAAAGGACTAAATTCTAAATTTAGAAAATCTATAAAATTTCTGAATTAGATAGAAACTCATATTTTCATATTTCTTAACATTAAAAATTTCTAAACTTTAAGTTGGTCTTATTTACTAAATTTTCATTTTTATAAATTGGACTACTATATTTCTAAATCTAAGTATTAGTAACTCCTAAAGAAACTCATATATATATATCATACTTATTTGGTTTTTAAAGATTGAATTGTCACTTGAGGACAAGTCACATTTTAAGCTTTGGGGATTTTGATACACCTAAAATATATAGAATTCTTAGACACATTTTTATACTTATTTTTTAGATGTTGCACTTTAATGAAAGTTATTTGTGTGTTTTCCTTTCAGGTATAAGTAAAAAGGTGAAAATGCTAAAAGGAATGAAAAAGGATCAAATTTGGAGCAAAAATGTGAAAATAGTGCAAAAGTGTTTTGGTGCCTAAGCGCCAGATCCAACGCTTAAGCGCTGGTGAAATAGAGAATGCCATGTCTAAGCGCCAAAAGCCTCGTGCTTAAGCGCCAGAGGCAGTTATGTGACAATTTACTTCATTTTGTCGAATTTTGAAAGGACTTTTGAGGCACTTATTTGCTAAAGAGGGTGGTTATGTCCACTAGAAACAAAAATATGGTTAGAAGACTTATGAAAGGAGACATCCTTTAGAGAATACATCGAATTGGGACACATTTTAAAGAGTTATCAAGGCACCTCTTGGAGATTTATAAAAGAAGGAACTTGAGATTTTTCGAAGTGTGCTTGAAAGTTCTGAAAGTGTTGGAAAGGGGGAGTTTTGAGACGTAGTTTTTGAGAGATTTTCGGGCACCACAAATTTACTTTATCCTTTTCATTTTTAGTATTATTGTGAGAGTCAAGAGTGTTGTAAAAGAGAAGAGATTTAAAGGAACTTCAAGAGTTTAGTCAAGGATTTGAGATGTGTTTTTTTCTTTTTCTTTGAACTACTTTTGGTTTTAATCGAGACTTCTTTTTGGTTTGAAATGATTTCTACTTTTAATCTAAAATGTGGTTTTGTTTTCTCCATAGATTATGAGTAGTTTTCCTTATCTTTCTCCTTAAAATGATAAGTAATTAAAAGTGTTGGATGGAATTTGTGGAGAGTATTGATCATTAATGTTGGAAGAAGTTGTGATGATTTAAATGCATGTACTTCATTTACTTCTTGATTTTGCATATCCATATGTTAAAATTTTTTGTGAGAACAACCGAGCTGGTATTGTCTCAGTCAACAATTAGAAAGAATCAGATGAGGTTGTATGAATGAGAATGTAATTCATATGATTGAGTGCAAATAAAAAAGGAAATAAGCTTTGAAGGGCGTAGAGTTAGAGGACTTTAATGTGACAGGTTAAAGACCCCAACTTGGTTTATTGTTTTAGGTTCTGATATAAGATGTTAGCCCCCAAGTAGAGGGAATCGAGTGAACTCTAAAGTGAGAGCTGGTATCTTCCCTTCCTAGCGGTCTTAAGAACTATTCAAACTTTAATTTAACCAATGTTCTTTATAGCATCTCTAGTAAGGGTAAAGAATATTATTGCTCCTATTTGGCACAACACAATCTGCATACTTCCACAATAGAAATCCTATACTTATTACTGATTCATGATAAGGAGAAAGATATTTTCTTATCAAGTGCTTTTCTTTTACATAAACTCAAGTTATCTTTAGAAGTTTTATTGTTTTCTCAAAATATCAAAAATACCAAAAAAAATTGAATTTACTTATTGAGAAAATAACTATAGTTTAAGTAATTATCTTTTTAAAATAAAAAGTTTGAGCATATTGTGTCTTTTCCCTTGGGGGTTTGATATTCAGGTCTTACGGAAAAAAGTCTTATATTACTTGAAAACGATACATATACTTGCGTAGTATCCCAATATATATTTAAATTAAAAATTTAAATTCTTATTTTCTTTAGGATCAAGTTTTTGGTTCTATTGCAAAGTAAGATTACATAAGTGAAAAAGAGCGTTAAAGTCATTATTTTACTATTACATATAGACAGTCGGGATCAACGATATGTGCCTTATAAAGAAATTCAAAAGAGTATTAAAAAAATGTTGTGATTCTGAATTTGGAGGACATTTTGGAAAATGATAGAACTATTCATAAGATTTTACAATGTGGATTCTATTAGCCTACCATATTTAAAGATGTTAATATATTATTTATTTATTTATTTATTTATATTTATGTATCAAAACATGTGATCAGTGTCAGAGAGTAGGTAATATTTCAAATAGAAATGAAATGCCTTTAAATTTTAATTTGGAAATTGAAATTTTTTATGCTTGAGGATTTAAACTTATGGGACCATTTATACTCTCATTCAGAAATATATACATATTGATTGCAGTGTATTAAGTTTCAAAATAGATTGAAGCAATCACTTTACCTCGATGAGATGCTTATAGTGTTTCAAAATGTTTAATTAAAAATATTTTTACAAGATATAAAATGCCGAGAGTAATCATTACCAATGGAGGATCTCATTTTAGAAATGCAACAGTTGCGATATTGGTGAAAAAATATAATATAGTGCATAAAATTGCAACTGCTTATCATCCTTAGACTAGTGGTTTAGCTGAAGAATTTAATGATGAAATTAAGTGAATTTTGGAAAAGATTATTAATCCTAGCAAAATGGATTAGTCTATTAGATTAGATACTGTATTATGGGCTTATAGGACAACCTATAAGACAACAATAGGAATGTCCCATTATAGATTAATTTTTGGGAAGGCTTGTCACTTACTAGTTGAATTGATGCATAAAGCTTATTGGGATATAAAAGAATTCAATTTCAATTTGAAAGAAGCTAGTGAGAAAAAATTATTGCAATTGAATGAGCTTGAGGAAATTAGGAATGAATCTTACAATAATGCGGGGATTTATAAGGAAAAGATGAAAAAATGATGATAAAAAATAATAAAAAGAGAATTTGAACCTGGACAAGAAGTTTTATTATACAATACAAGATTGAAAATATTTCCTGGAAAATTAAAGTCTAGGTGGAAAGAGCCATTCAGAGTTATAAAAGTCTATCCCTATGGGGCCGCTAATATTGAAGACCCGAATACTGGAAGAATATTTAAAGTGATTGGGCACAAATTGAAATCATATTTCAATGGTCAAAGACCAGCTTTTAAAGAGACAGTAATGTTGGGTCACCCAGAATAAGATTGGGAATATCGGGCTGCCAATATTAAACAAAGCGCTTTTTGGGAGGCAACCAAATTATATCATTGTTTAGTTTATTTTTAAGTTTGTTTTGTTTGAAATATTTCACGTATATTTATGTTTATGACTGTATGTAGTCCGTGTATTTGATAAAATCTTTAGAAACATCTTTATTTACCTAATTTTATGGAAAAATTGAGAATTTATTAGATCAAAATCGAAACGGCAAAAATTCTGGAATTGGTGCATGATGTGCCAAATTGGCAGATTATGCTCCACTTTCCAGAGAACTGGTGCATGATGTGCTACAAGTCTGAAAAATATTTAAAACGTGTCAAATGGCAGTTTTTGGCAGTTTCTTCTCCATATACCTTCTAAAAATTGACTCCAAACCATATTTTAGGGGGCAAACAAGGGAAGAGTCACCATTTTTCAATTCTTATGGCTTCCCACTCTAGAAACTCTGCTAGATTTGGAACTTTAAATCGGATAAAGTTCATCAGTTTCGATGCAAAGAAGTTACATGATCAAGCTCTAGTCAAGAAGAGGCATATCAAAGAAAGGGGATTTACGAATCAAGGATTCAACACACTGAATACTCGATTAGAAGAGACTATTGCATAGAGGCATTGAGAAGTGCTTTGCTACACTATTGTAGCTGTTGTTCTTCCTGTAGTAAAAGAATTTTATGTAAATCTTCATGGGATCAACCAAGAAATGATTTACGTGTGTGGTAGGTTTCTATAATTCACTTCTTCAAGAATAAATGAGATGTTTATGATTGAAAATGTGTCTATCTGCCATTATGCAAACTTTACCCCTACAAGAGAGAATATGAATGAACCTACTGCTACCTTATAGATGAAGATGCTAATTGGGAGACCAAAGATTATGGAAATGTAAGTTTTCCTTCGTCATTTTTAAATCCAGTTTCAAAATCCTGACACTTCTTCATTTCATCAAAATGATTTCCTACCATAAAAATTAGTAAGGTCACTAAAGAGAGTGTCATTCTAAATTATTGTATTCAAATTGAAAAACCTATTGATGTTGGAGTTATTATTGTGTGAAATCAATTTTGGGTTTGATTGTGAATGGATCTGCAACTGGACTGGGACATCCATGCAGTCAATCACAAGTACCTTATGAAAGTTTGGAAAAAGTGCTACTTCCTTGGAAGCCGATGGATCCAGAAGTCTATTGCAACTATATTGGAATGGGAGATGAAAATGATATGAATTGACTGATGGATCAAGGATCTTAGAAATCATCACGCCCTACTTCAACTCGAGTGCACCTTCAAATAGAACCAGAAGATAGGTAAAGATGTGCATAATCTCATGCACGTGATTGAGAATATTATTAAAATGCTGGAGCATCTGGATTGGAGACTGAAGGAACATTTTGAACATACAAGGTATATTGAAGATGGATTAGTACGTATGTTCAAGAAACTTGCTTGGATTGAGGAGGAAAATTCAACTGATGAATTTCCATTTTGACCTTCTGCAATCTGTATGGGCATTACCAATCGATGGGAGATATCCAAGAGGATGATAAAGAAGATGATGTTTGACCTTAATTTTTGCACGGAATGTTCTGTGTAGTACTGTTTATTTTTAGTTTGATGTGTTGGATTGCATTTCCTTTCTAATGAACACTATCAATGTTTATGTTTTGAATTTTGATGTTTAGATTTCAGTGTTAGGATGTTGGTTTGCTTTAGAACACTAAATTTATTGTTTGTTAGCTTGAAAAATGTTAGTTATTAATAGCTCAGATTTTATATATAAATATGAGTTTTGTATTGTTTCTGAAAGATTTTATTCAGTGTGATGTTTATAAATGCTTAGAAAGGTTTATTTAAGTCAAGTAGAGGTTGTTGTAAAATGATACGGTTAAGATTTCCATAGAAACTAAAATTTGGAAACTTTGAGCTCTCACACATGATGCGCCAACTTACGAAGTCTTGGCGCATGATGCGCCAAAGGTCTGAACATGTTATATTACCTAGAAAACCGTAAAATCGTACAGACAAACTCCATTTTCGCTACTTGAGTCATCTTCTACCTCAAGACCTTGGTCTAGGGATCACATTTGGGCGAAAGAGAAGGATTTAGAGGCTAAAAACTATAGATTTCATCTTCTCTTGATAAGAGCTTCACTTTAACTTATAAATTTTTTATTTTCACCATGGATTTTGGGAGATCCAAAAATTGGGATTTTTTATGAAAATGCTTGAAGAAAACTCATGGTGAGAAGTTTCTTACCAAATAACCTTGCTTGAGGAGTTAGGATTTTGATTTTTTGATTTATTACGAATATATTTGGGTTTTCATAGAATTTTCAAATGGCTCCTCGAGTTAAGCGAGGAAGGGTGTCTGAGGACTTTGATGTATGACGATTCATTAGTTTCAAAGACCAACATAGTTATAATATGCAAATGACTTGATTATTTATCTCTACTATGGTTTATGATTCAGAGAACTCATCATTATAATTTCAAAATATTTTGAATTCATTTGACAACTTAAATTGATTTTTAAAGATAAACACCACTCTTGGCATTTAAATGATTATTTTAAAATCAAAATACAACTCAAACAATTATGAAACTTAGTTTTTTGAGTTCTCTGTGATCAGGGGTATTTTATAAAAATAAAATAATATTTATAATAAAAACTTGATTTTTAGCCTACTTTAAATATTTAAAATAATTAAAAATTCATAAAAATCACAAAAATAATAAAACTCATGTAATTTTTCTAAATTGCTTCCTAATCACTTAGGAATGATTAGAATATTTTTCCTAATTTTCTAAATAAAGATATTGAATTTCAAAGCTTAAAAATAATTTTTAGAAGGTTAAAAATGAGTTTTCATTAAAATAATTCCAGCAAATCAAAGAAAAATAAAAAAAATATATTAAATTTACTCCTATGAGTTTTTTGGCATTAGGGAGATTTTTCAAAAATACAAAACTTAATTTTAACCTCCTAAAATATTTTATTTTTATTGAATATCCCAAAACATAAAATAATTCTAATAAATCACAGAGAATTCAAAAAATTATGAAATTTGGTCCAAAGGGTTCTATGGTCCAAGTCTACCTCCAATAAAAATTTCAAGAGATTCGAATTTACCTTGGTCAAGTTGGGAATTTTCTTTGAAAAATACTATTTTTGCATGAAAATAATTATATAAATTAAATTAAATTTTGAAAAATCACATTTTCTCTTTTGACATCTCAATTAACCCATGAATAAGGTAGGATAAAAATTTCAAAGTCATTTGAATTGAATTTGACAAATTATGAGGTGTTAGAGCCTTAGGGGCAAATGTGTAATTTTGGAAATTTTGCCTTAATTAATATTTAGCCTTAATTCAAGGAGGGAAAATGGGTAATCTTTAATCTTAGTCAATTTATTAGATGTTTGGAACACAAAGGGGTTAATTGGAAGAAACCAACCTCACTTTCTTAATTAAAGTTAATAAATTTCTAAAATTATTAAAATTTGGAAGTTTATTAAAATTAAATGATCCTGGACTTAAGGGTATGACTTTTGAAGCCAATAATAAATCATTTAATACCCTATTTTGATTTTTTAAGTAAAATCCAAATCATGAATCATGACCACTTAAGGTTTAACCCTTTTCAAAACTAATTAAGACATTCACCTAGGTCTTAAGGGCTTAGTGGTGACTTAGGCTAAATCAAAATTAACTAAATGAGGATTAGAGAAATAAACATAACTAAATCAAACGTCCTTGAAACACCACTAAGCCCAATTAAGATTAAAAATTTGGCTAAGTATTCAAATAACATTAACTTGCCTTTTTAAGGGTTTTCACTCACGTAATTTTCAAATTAAATGATAAAGGATAATTACCCTATTCTTAGGGATAATTGAGATACCAATGTTCACTGAGTAATAAGGGTATTTACAGGATGAACCATTAAGCAACATAATAAGTTTAAATGGACTCGAGGCTTTTCACCAGTTGGTGAGAGGGAGGCATGGGCCTGCTTCCCCCACCTAACTTGTTGGATACCTCAGAGGCCATTAAACTTAATATTCTTCACTCAATGAAATCATCCTTAATTAAAATTATAAGCACTCACCAAAATATGACATAGGGTTAGGAAAAACAACAAAACTTTACTTTTCCTGCTCTCCATAAACTGCCCTCACATTCATTTTTAAGTTTCAGGTGGTGGAACGAGAAGACTCGTCAGGTACGCTTTTACAGTTTATTGTACTGTCTTTCTTCTACCTTTTCCTTATATGTTTCATGCTTGCATTTACCTACATAAACTTGCATGTTAACCAAAACCATAACCGAAACCAAAACTAAAATCAACCAAGATAAAATTCACCGCCACAACATTCAAAATATAAAACAACTCAAAATTTAATCACAAATATCACAAAAAACTGCAATTACAACTAAATTAAGATGTCTCTATCGGATGATAGGGAATCCCTCGAAGGAGGTAACCTACAATTTCTAACGAGGCTTCCCACGGTCTAAATGAAATTATGGAACTCATTAAGTTGAGTTTAGTAAGTTTATTTAGACTAAGTGAGTCCAATAGAAAATAGTGATGCCGGAAAGAGGGAACCGTAGGATCATAACTGGTGTCGCTCTAATCAACTTTAATATGCCCTCATAAAATTTAAAGAACTTTAATCATAGGGCCATCTGATTTGATATTATAACTTGACACACTAGAAAACTCGAACTCATCACGGTAAGGATCTTGGAGCTAGCATGGTGGGCAACATGACCATCTTCAACAACAAAACCTGTCTTCCCCAGCTAAACTAATCTTCCTTCCTTAGACTGAAACAACAAACTCATGGGACTTCCAGATTGCTTGCTTATGCAACGTAAATCCTCAACTTATGTTTATGTCTTTGCATAGTCCTGCTATACATTATAAGCCCTAACTCGTCTTAGGATTCCGAGGTTGTCGTTTGTCACGACCTAAATCCTCACATCTTCCAGGCTATTTATGTTATCATTTCACACGAATGTAAGCCCTAACTAATAAAATTGGCAGGATGAAATACCTAAATATTTCTCCTCAAAACTGAAGCCAAACATTAGGATAGCTTGGGAAGTCACCGAGGTTCTCCTCTGAACTCATGCATCCCCTAGTTCTTCCTCCTTTGGATTCTGCAATAAAATGTTCCAAATTTGAACTAATCCCCTTTCACACCTCTACGTCTGATTTCATTGAAGAGTCCAACCCTTTGAAATTCCTTGAAGATAATATTTCTTGATTTTTATCGAGAGTCTTCTTAGGTGGCTTTGGTCATTTAAGATGTAATTAACTATAAGGGCTTGCTTTTATAGGAAGCATGTCCGAACCCAGCTTAATATAAACCCTATTTAGTCCTTTATATTAATAGGTGAACTTGTCGGCAAATACAAAGGTTTCGTAGACCAAACGGACGTCTTACTTTCCTTAGTTTATTTGATCGAGCCTCATCCTCAAGTCTTGTGTTTATCATTTAGGATGGATACAGGATTTGAGGTACAGTGCTCTTTCATTTTAAACTATGAAAAATATGAGGTCAATTTGATTTCATACTTCAACGTCCTTTCGAACTTCAACGTCCTTTCGAAGCGGGTGACGTGATTTTGATTCTGGTGACCGACAGCTTCTTACGGGCAACTCCCCTCCAAACCCCGAAATAACATCGACAAAAAATTTACTAGAAATGCTACTAATAATCCAATACAAGTTTGGAAAGTGTAATAAACCTCCTTCCTTAAGTTGATTCAATTGAAGCCAATTTTTGATTAGCCATTTCCTTAAGCTTCTCCTCACTTATTTTTTTTTTCTTTTCTTTTCTTCTTTTTCTTTTTCTTTTAGAATCTTTTCAATCCTTTTCTTTTTTCTTTCTTTTCTTTTTCTTTTTCAAGTGAGGATTACTATATATGGATAGCCTTTAATAATTTTGAACTTCACTATCCTCTTCTTAAAGTCAAAACATTATACCTTTCTTCACTTTATAAATTCATATTAGTTTATAATTTTTCATAAAGTCTCATTCTTTTCTTCTTACTTGAAACTCTAAAATTCTTAACACTTCAAAAATACAATTTCGTTTACTTTAAATAGAAAAACATAGTCTTACCCTATCATCCCAAATATCTTCAACTTTAGTATTGACCTTCATTATTTAAAAATCTTTACCTAAATTTACCATAATACTTATAAACATAAGTATAGTCATTTAAAGTTAAATCTTAATATCCCAGACCATGTTAAATTAAATTTTAAAAATATAGTTATCTAAGGACAAACAAAATTTAGTTTACTCCTTTTCAAAATAAATTTTTCTTTCCCCCAAACTTAAGGTTTTAAGTGATTTTAAAAATATTTTTAATAAAAAACTTAATAGGTGAAAGAAAATAATAACTGGATAAAAAGTAAAAATTGACCTGTAGAGGATTTCTGACAATGAAATTGGGTCTGGTATACTGCAGGTACTAACTGTAAAACTACATACAGAGAACTTGTTGAGAATTTTAAACATAAATACAAAAACTGAAAAAAACTAAACTAAAAAATTAAACTGAAAATACTAAAAATGTTGAAAAAATGAATGTCTACAGTTACTATTATAGATTGAGTTCTCAACACAACATAATTTTTTTTTACTACAATAAGTTTCAAATGAAAGTACATCCTAATACAAGCATAAATAACAAACAAACATCATAACAACAAAGGAAGACTCATAAAATATCAAGACTCATATAATATCAATCTTATCTCCTTCCTCTTCATCATCTGATTCTTTTTCTTCTTCTTCTTCTTCTTCATCATGAATGGGAGTATAGGGAGTGAAACTTGGGCAAGCAGGAAAGTCCACATTAGGTTCACCCTTAAGGTGTTTTACCATGGCATTTTTAAAATTAATATCATTTCAAACTCTCCTCTACTAATATTCATCATTATATGCATTCCTTACTCCTATCTCTCCCAACTGAGTTTGAATATTTACTATATCTGTTTGTTGAATCATCAGTTGGTCCATAATACCTTCAAGTGATATAGATCTAGAAGTAGATGCCGCTACAACAGATGTAGAGGGCATATCCCTTCTTCCACATCTAGACTCAACAAATGATTCTACTATATGAATCATATGTCCTCAAATCAGATTTTGTGGCTGCAATCTCTTTTCATTTTTACGGGATTCTACTCCTCACATAGAGTGAAAATTGAGGCAGGGTATCCCAATCCTCCAGCTGTAGAACTACCAGCAATACTTCGAGCATGTTGAACTACAAGTGCACCCAAATCTATTGCCTTCGTGTTCTGAATGCAATAGTTGAGTAAGGCTTTGTCTTTAGTAATATTAGCCAAATGATTTGTTGGCAATAGTCTTGCAGAAATGAAGTGGTGCCATACTTTTGACTGAATCGTCAACTTGGAAGCAGGGAAGTTACCTACCTTATTATTCTTAATCTTCCATTTCCCTCTTCCATCAGTAAAAAAATTCTATCGGTTCCTCCAATGATGAATCAGTTATTATAAATGCAGCATACTCGTCATGTTATACGTTTCTCAGCCTATAAAACGTATTGATCCTTTCGACAAAAAACTCAACTAGCTTACTTCTCACCAAGATGTAATCTTCAGCAGTGAATCTCAAGTTTGCATAGAATTCCCGGACCATCAAGACAATTGCTACAGCAATGAATCTTTCCCAATTCTGAGCAAGTATCAGTCTCTGGACCTCGCCACCCGGGTTTGAAAACACCCATTCTTTGATCATTCTTTTGGTCTCCTTAAATGTTTAAACTTTTCAAAATTAATTATCTTGATGATTTAGTGTTTGCAAAATTTAAGTGCATTTTAAATGACTTGACCCATTAAATTATTTCCAAAAGCTTCTCTAGTCATGGTGGGCCTTCTAAATTTTTCTTAGGATTTTTAAATCAATATGCTAATTTCCATGATTATTTTAAAAAAGTAATGTGGAAAATCTTGAAAAATATGGATTTCTATATAGGAACCTCCTCTGACTTTGGAAAAATCAGAGAATATTCCCCCTTATAGAGACTACAATATGCCAAAATTTTAAGCCAAGGTGATGTGTCAATATGCATGGAGAATCAAATGATTACAAATAGTGTTTAATTAATTAAAAATTAAATATGCATCGAATGGACTTGAAATTTATTCCACATTGTTCTCCTCCATTCACTGAGCAAGGGGTATTTTTATTTTATTTTTGTGATTTTTTCACACAAATTTATGAATTTTCTAAGGGTATTTAAATAAATAAGAAAAGCCTTATTTATCTATTTAAACCGCGCGTGCTGACTGGATCCTAGGCAGCTCCGAAGGCATGCGTGGCGCGCTCTGGTTGGACGCCGTTGTCCACGTAGTTTGCTGACTCGGCCTGCTGTTTATGTCCTGAAGCGCTGTCCGGCTTGATCTCTTCCATCCATTTGATACACGCTTGATCAAATAGCTCCCCGTCATCATCCCCGATAGAATGATCCCATGCCCGTCCACACTAAAACCTTAAGATCTTGGCCTAGAATCAACCAAATCACTTCAGGTTTGATCCTATGGAGTCGTCTAAGTGATACGAACACATCCATACGGTTAATTTACCATGAAATCAAGCCTAAGTAAATGGGGAATCAAATTGAGCTGAGGATGAGAAGTTTTATACCTTTGCTCTGAGAAGGGAGGCTTCAATCAGAGGTGCTCAACATGTTTGTTGGGGTCCAAAAAGGCTAGGGATTGAGTCCCTGGTCTCGGTGTAAGGCCTAGGTATGAATTCGACCAAGCTTGATTTTAGGTGTTGGTCTAAAGCTATGGTGGAGGCTATTTCAGAGGGTAATTTGATGGGGCTTTGTCTTCTCTTGTTGTTGTGAAGGTGCGGGTAAGAGCATTTGAAGTTTGGGTGGAGTGTGGAGGTGTATTGGGTTCTGTCTTGGTTTCCAGCAAGGTTTCAAACTCAAAATTGAGCTCCGACAATGGGAATGGGTGAGGGAAAATGGTTAGAATGCACTGAGGGGATCTTAGGGAAGCTCTGTGTGAAGTTTGGAGAGGCCTCTCTAAGAAAATTTTAGCACACCTCTCATGGTCGTGGGAGGTGAGTTTTTATAAAAATGACCATGGGGTGGCTCTCAGGGCATAAGTTTGGGTGCATTGTGCTGCTGAGGTGGAGGGCAGAGGAGCTCCATCAATAAATTTGGCTGAGTTGGCCTCTAAGTTTGATTTGAGTGAGGTGCCATGGGAGTGGGGCTCGATTTTGGGCTTTTCTGGCCACTAGGCTGGCCGGCCAGCCAGGGGGAGGTGGCTAGGAGCTCAGGGAACCCAGAGGAATCCATCACAACAATTTAATGCAAATGTGCTTTGATTTGGCAAAGATATCTTAAGCATGAGCTTTTTTGGAAATAAGATCCCTTAATTTGGGGGAACTTTGGTCCATGACTTGATTTAGGGGGTTTCATAGTGTTTGGACTGGTCACTAAGTCCAACTAATGGCTGTGGTGGAGTTAATTTGGTGGCTTTAGGGTGGTTAGGTCACAATTAGTGGATGGGTCCAAGTGGGTGCAAATGACCAAAACTTGGGTTTGGGCTGGGTTAGCCATGTAAATTGGCCTAAATAATTATTTTTTTTGGTGTGGATGATCATAAGGAACAACTTTGGTGAAGGATGGAAGTGGTTTTGAGTTTAATTTAAGAGTCAATTTGAGGGAATTTTAAACTTTAATCAATTTGGTCATGTTAGGCTAGGATTGGTCTAGCTTGGGTTAGCCTTGAGCTAAGTCCAAATTGATTATTTTAAATTGTCAATAAGGACCTCATGAAGAGTTTCCAACATGAATTGGATGCCAATTTGGAGGTTAAGGCAATCAATTGGGTGAAATTTGGGGACTTAGCCAATTTGGCGCTAAATTTGGAAATTTTGGATTTAAGCCAAAATAAAATGGATTTGAGGCTTCACCAAGGTAAATTTATGGTTTATTTTGATGTATAAGAATGTTATAAAGATTTTGCAACATTAATTGAGGCCAATTGACTAAGCTATGGGTTCAATTTGGTGAGATTAGGTCATATGGTCAAAATTGGGGTTTTGACCCAAATCAAAATTGTGCTCAAATCATGGACCAATCGAGCTTGGACTTTATTTAATTTGATCATATCAAAAGTGAATTTGAGTTTATGATTGAAATTGAAGTCAATTGAAGTCAAATTAATGGACATTTGAATTGAATTTTGGGAATTTGGGCCCTTAAAGGCAAATTTGGGGGTTTTAATAAAGATGGTCAAATTGGCCAAATTGGGTCAAGTTATAGTTAAGAGAAATGAAATTGGGAATATTTTGGATTTATTGGGATTTTCTGGGAATTTTTAGAATTTTGGGCTATGGAGGGGTATTTTGGTAATTTGGGGGTGTTTTAGTGGTAAAAGGCCAAGATGGGTATTTTGGTAGAGTTTAGGTACCAAAAATCACCAACCAGCCATGGACCAATGAAAATCTCATTTTGGGTCCCTTACATAGTGGTCTTAGCCAAACCATAGCCCGGGGGCTAGTAGGTTTAGGGGACCATCTACATGAGTATCCCAAAAGATCAAGGGATCTAGGCTAGAAATTTGAGTTCAGGACTGTGGGTGAATGTGGGTGTATATAAGTGTAGTGAGTGTAGTGAATGCCTTATCTCCAGAACAACACCCAGGGTTAACCTTAAGGTCCAACAGTCCTAAGAGTGACACATCTTGAGTTTCCCCCATAGTGACCTCACCTACTAAGTACTAGAGGTTAGGAACAATATGTGGAACTTCAAGTTGAGTAAAGAAGAAGGTAGAATTTCTAATGGTAATGGTCAACTGAAAAATCTTATGGCTAGAACTTAGGCTACTAAAAGGGAAAAAACTAAACCTCAACAAAAAATGAGGTCAACAAATGGACCCCCAATAGGTGTGGTGTGCTGGGCAAGAACACCGCGCATATTAGCATTAACCAACGAGATCAACAAAAGCCAACATGAACTCCTGAGTCAACAGACCTGGAAGTATGCGTAGAGTTGTGTGCGTGATTTGTTTCTGCGGGGGAATTAACTGGTGTGTGCTTAATCAAGTCGAGAAGTAGGGACTCTCGCTGGGGATTGGAGAGTGGACTTTGAGTTATGAAATTTCAAAGATTTTCAAAGGATGGGATTCAGAATATAAGTGTTGACTTCAAGGTTGGAATTGAAATTCAGATATCAACTCAGAAAGAGAGAGAGAGAGAGTGAGTCGGAGTGTAAGAACCGACCTCGAATGTAATGAATCAGAAATGTAGGACTGATTCAGAAAATAGAATTGAAATGTAGGTCAATTCTCATAAGAAAGTGTCAGAATGTAAGGACCGACCTCGAATGTAATAAATCAGAAATGTAGGACTGCTTCGAAAATGAGAATCGAAATGTAGGTTAATTCTCAAAAGAAAGTGTCGGAATGTCAGGACCGACCT
>NEWO01000088.1:914722-930496 GCA_003013225.1 Phalaenopsis aphrodite | reverse complement strand
GTTTGCCTAGTGCAACATAAATCCTCAAACACATCTTTTAGGCCTTTGTACAACCATATTGTACAATATAAGCCCTAAACTTACCTTAGGATTCCGAGGTAGTCATTTGTCATGACTTAAATCCTCACATCTTCAAGGTTATTTGTGTTGATTGCTTCACACAAATATAAATCCTAATAAATAATAAAAATTACAGGATGAAATATCTAAATAATTTCTCCTAAATTGAATCCAAATAATAGGATAGTTTGGGAAGTCACCTAAGTTTTCCTTCGAATCTGTGACATCCTCTAGTATCTCCTCCTTTGGACTTCAAAACAAAATGTTCCAAATTGGAACCAATCCCCTTTATACTTCTCAGTCCTATATCTTTGAAATGTCCTTACCATTTGAACTCCTTGAAGATAATTTTTCTTGATTTTATTGAGAGTGTTCTTAAGTAACTTCTGTTACCTAAGATGTAATTAACTATAGGGGCTTGCTCTTATAGGAAGCTTTTCCCGAACCCAGCATAATATAAACCCTATTTAATTCCTTATATTAAATTGCAGAACTTGACGGCCAATATATTGGTTTCGCAGACCAAACGGATGTCATAACTTTCTTTAGTTTATTTGATCAAGCCTCACCCTCAACTCTTGTGTTCATCCTTCGGGATAGATACAAGATTTGAGGTAAAGCGCTCTTTCATCTAAACTATGAAAATTATGGGGTCAATTTGACTTCATCTTTTTAACGTCCTTCTGAAGCGGGCAATAGGATTTCAATTCTGATGACCGACAGCTTCTTACGGGCAAACCCTATACCAAAAATAGTGCCGACAGTACTCTGTAGCGGCAAGTAAAAACATGTGTCCTTTAGAAGATGAAGGGTCTATCAGACCTATTATGTCTGTGCCCCAACACTCGAATGACCACGAGGCAACAGTTGGGTGCAACTCATTCGGAGGCTGGTGTAAGACCACCCCATGCACTTGGCATTGGTGACATCTTCTGGCTGTATCCATGCAATCAGACATCATTGCTGACCAATAATATATGAGTATTTTGATCTTCATCTTCTTTTTTGGTCCCGACTGGTGAGCGTCACACAATCTGGCATGTACCTCTTTGACAATATTCTGTGCTTCGGCTCTGCTCAAACACTATAGCCACATTTGGTCGAACGATCTTCTGTAAAGAACATTTCCCACCAGGCCGTAAGACATGACCCTTCTTGTGATGTGGTGCTCCTCAAACTTGTCTTCTAGCAGCTTTCTAGTATGCAAATATTCTATTAATGGCTTGCGCCAATCTTCGCTGGATTCTGCAACTGTATTTATTGTTTCTTCTTTTCCAAGTTTGTGTAGAGTTTGAAAGTCATTTTGAGACAAGACTCATCTTCCTTGCATCGTGACTTTGATGGCATCCTTCGAGGGACACGACATTTCCTTAGCGAGTTTTTCTAGAGCGTTGGCATGGGCATTATCTCCCCGAGGAATCCTGTAGAAAGTCACTTCAAGAATCTGCTCCAGGAGCTTCATTGTGTACTGATGGCACTCTGCTAGTTGTGGTTTCAAAATTTTGTATTGTCCGGCGACGTGCTGGATGACAAGTTGAGAGTCACCATAAATGACAATGTTTGATATATCCATTTAAATTGCTAATTCCAATCCGGTGATTAAGGCTTTATATTCTGCTTCATTGTTGGTGCACGGCTCTGTCAGGTGGTATGAGAACTTCAACATACCCTTATCTGGCGTAATATTGATCAAACCGATCCCCGCTTTGCCTGGTATAACCATGCCTAATCCTTTATCTTTCCTGGCAAATGAAGCACCATCGAAGTACATTTTCCAAGGTTGCGCACTAGAAAATTCCATTTGTAGTATTTGCTCGTCTGGTAACTCGTCGTTGAAAGAGGACCCAGCTAGTTGTGGGTGTGCAGCGAGAAAATCTGCTAGTATCTGTCCCTTGATAGCACTGAGGGGCACAAAGATTATATTAAATTGCAATAAGATCATTGACCATCTCGCTAAACGTCCGGAGAGTGTTGGTCGGGTCATCAAATATTGCAATGGAATAACTTTCAAAATTAGGGTGATCTTACGAGAAAGCATGAAATGTCTAAGGTTTTGAGTAGCAAAAATTAATGCCAGACAATGTTTCTCAATAGGTGGATACCTTATCTCCATCGGTATTAGACGATGACCCAAGTAGTAGAGTGCATTTTCTTTGCCCTCATCATTGACTTGGGCTAAGAGGGCTCTAAGAGAGTCATCCAAAGCCGCGGTACAAAGTTTAAATAATCTCCCTGGGATAGGGGCTGCCAAAACATGAGGTGTCATTAAATATTGTTTAACACCCTCAAAGGCCCACTAGTACTTCTTATCCCAAGTAAATTTGACGTCCTTTTATTCAATGCCGAGAAATGCTGACACCTACCTAAGAGATTAGAAATAAAGCGTCTTAGATATGCCAACTTCACCTGGAAGGAACATAGCTGCTTCAAGGTTTTAGGGAGAGGCATTTCCAAGATAGCTTTAATCTTATCCGGGTCGATCTCGATTCCCTGATGACGGACAACGAATCTTAGAAATTTCCCGGAGGTAACGCCAAAGGTGCACTTTAAGGGATTCATTTTAAATTCATATCGTCGTAACCGTTCAAAAACGATCCTCAAATTGTACAAATAGTCTATTTTCTCTTTACTTTTGATAACTAGATCATCCACGTAGCATTCTACTTGATTGTGAATGAGGTCGTCAAAAATCTTCATCATTGCACGTTGATACGTTGCTCCGGCGTTCTTTAAGACAAAACGACATCACTATGTAGCAGAAGATTCCAATCGGTGTTCTGAAAGCTGTAAGCGCTGCATCGTCAGGAGCCATCTTGATTTAGGTGTATCCCGATGATCCATCCATGGAGGAGAAAATCTCATGTGTCGAAGCGATGTCCACCATCATCTCTGGTATAGGTAGTGGAAACTCATCTTTTGGACATGCCTTGTTCAAATCTCTAAAGTCGACACAAATGCGGATCTGTGCATTTTTCTTCTTAACAGATACAATATAGGCTAACCACGGGGGGTATTGCTCTTCTTTAATAAAGTTGGCGTCTATCAACTTCTTCACCTCGGCGATGACTTGTTGTTCTATTTCAAGGTGAATTCTCATGGGAGCTTGTTTTACTGGGGTTACATTATTATCCACCCCAAGTTTATGAACTGCAACCTCTGCTGACAACCCTTGCATTTCATCGTAGCTCCATGCGAAACAATCTTTGAATTTTGTTAATAGTTCGACCAGTTCTGCAGATTTTTCATCATCAAGTAGAAAACTTATAAATGTAGGTCAGGGTCGTTCTTCAGTCACGAGGTTAATCTCTTTCAAATCATCGATAGTGGATTTAATTTCCTCCTCAAATTTTGGCGGAGCATCTTTTATTGGTTGATCAGTAGTGTCATCTTCTATATCGAGACAATCCTCTTCTGACTCACTAGTAACAACCATGCAAAATTCAGAATCATTGACTGGTCCAACTATACAAAATCCGAGACCTTCTTTTGAATTGGGACTTTGACTTTTAGTATTCCATAATTTTTCAAAAAGTTAAAATTTATCTTTTGGCATTTGTTTTGGTAAGTGTCCTTGTTCAATTAACTTTTGAACACAAGGCGAGAAGTAACCAAAAGGCAATTTCATTAATTCATTAGAATCAAAATCCAAATTAACATGTTTTTCAAGCTCAGTAGTGGTAGAAGCGCGGTAAAATTTGATCGGCTTTGAACCAACACTACAGACTTCCTTGACCTCTAAACTCTTGACCTTTTGAGGGAGAATCGAAGTAAGGGTCATAGTATCCACATAGTGGTTTATTCGATCATACATTGTTTCATATTCATTCCTCTCTGTATCTTCTAGGGATATCTAGTACTGAGGTTTCTTCTGCTTTGTCATCATTATTTCGTCTTCAGAACTGTTTTCATCACCAATGTTCATAGTTGGCCTAGTCCGTTCATCAATTAAATTGATCTTTCCTCGTACGCGTCCCCGGCCTCAACCTCGGGTGCGTGAACTAGAAGAACCTCCACCAACTCGTTGTAAGAGAGTGGTAGAAAGTTGTTGAAGCGGAGTTGAATGGCCTTCTTTTATGATTTTTCCAAATCTTCATCTTTGTTTATGATAACTTCATGAGAGAAGATAGTCCTCTTTGGAGGCGCATAGTAGGCAGTATCTTCATGAATACCAACTTCATGCACTGAAAGTGGTTGTAGATCTCCCTTGATGCAATTTTCTTAACCATCTTTGCGGTATTTAATGCACTGGTGTAGGGATGATGGAACCATATTATGCTCATGAATCCATGGTCAACCCAATAGAGTGTTAAAAGTGGTCTCGACATCGATGATATGAAATTTAACGGTTGTTACGAGTTCTCCAACCTTCATAAGTAATGAAATTGATACAAGGTCTCTTTCTCTCTTTTGGTTGAATCCTCTTAACATCATCTTATCGGGGATGAGCTCCTGAACGTCGAAGTACAAATATACTAACGTCTGTAGACTCATCAAGTTAAGGGATGCTCCAGGATCCACTAAAACTCAAGATAACATAAATCTGCCGATGTTGACGGAGATGTAGAGCGGACGGTACCTCAACGTTACATCATAGACGCTAAGTTGGACAGGCAACTTCCTAAGATGAGCTAGCACATTGTATTCTACTTTGCATGATCCTCTGATTTTATCTTGATTATTTGGTTCTTCCACTGGCGGAGGTGGGGGTATCTCTTCTCGAGTCATTATCTATTTTCCTTTGTGTTGGAGTTGTTCTTGGTGGTAACACTTTTCCGCTCCTCAAGTTGACTTCTGTGATTTCTTCTTCTTGATATATCATTGTTGAATCTTCCGGTGTCTTTTCCTCCTCGTCAAAAAGATCTAAGTTGATGGCAAATGGTGCGCCATGACACTCGAGAACTGGCTCTTCGTTATCGGTGCTGTCATAAGCGATATCATTGAGTTCTTCTTTGGCATTGACAACGAGTTCATCAGACTCGAGTACAATTTGAGGATCATTTTGGGGATCAAGATCGTAGCTAGATTGATCATAATCAGTCACGTCATTACCAGAAATAGTCAAAATGTAGCGAAAATCACAAACCCCGGAGGGACAAGAAGATAATCATACAGAGTCAAGGGTTCGAGGATTTTCTTCCTCGAATCCAAGACAACCAATCTACTAGAGGCAGCCCCTATCCTACCCCCCAGTGCTATCAATCTTGGAAATAACACTTTTCTTCTTCTTGTTCTTTGTCTTTGATGATGACAGATTTTCTGGCAAAACCTGCATCTCGGGCTCGGTATGCTGCAAAATCTGATCGGAGGCTTGTTTTGATGCAGACTATATCTTGTTCAGTATCTGTTTAGACGATCTGCTCCAGACCTCCTTCCATTCTTCTTCGGTATTCGTAAAAGCTTGTTTTGATGAATCTTGTATTTGATTAAGGACCCTCTTGAGTTCA
Source organism: Phalaenopsis aphrodite (assembly GCA_003013225.1). Taxonomy (NCBI): domain Eukaryota; kingdom Viridiplantae; phylum Streptophyta; class Magnoliopsida; order Asparagales; family Orchidaceae; genus Phalaenopsis; species Phalaenopsis aphrodite. The sequence continues at coordinate 924,992 of NEWO01000088.1, read as the reverse complement.
TCCCAAGTTGTACTCCATCCATCTGTTCTGACATATGGATCAATTGGGGAGATCTACTAAGCTGAAATCATATTTATGGACCCATTTTCAGGTTCTCTCAAATACTCCTACGGGATTTTTATATTATCTTCCTTCAGATTCTTCTCAAGCCAGTCCTTAAAGACGAAACACTTGTCTATAGTGTGTCCAAGTAACCGGTGATACGGGCAATAATTCAGTTCATTCTTCTTATCCACCTCTTCGGGTTTCTTTGGATCAAGTAGTTTGAATTCTGGTTTCTTCATCAAGTTTTTGAATATTTTAGGTACAACTTCATCTTTAAAAGAAAAAACAACTTTCTATCGCTCTAACAGGGATATTCTTTTATCCCTTGTTCGAGGTGCTCCTTCTTGAGGCGGCTGGTAGTTGGATTGACTGCTCTATTTTTTAGAGTACTGTGATAAAGACTGGCGATGCTCTTCTGCATATATTTTTATTGGCTGCTTTCCTTTGTCGACATTTACGACTACCCCTGATTTCTTTTCGAACACTCTGGTCACCTTAGCCTCTTCATGCGGCTCCATGTGCTTCATTTCTTCTTGAAGACTGCTGGCTTTACTGAGTAGCTTCTCAATAAATTTGATGGTGAGTCCCTTAAGCATGAAAGCTACTGGCCCATGAATGCTTTTGAGTAGAATCTCAATCGCTTGATGTTCCTGTAGCTGAGGTTCACATTTCATGCTAAGGTTTCTCTACCTCAAAATATGGTCTGTCAAGGTTTCACTAAGCTTCTGCTTCTCCATCATGAGCTCTCCAATAGACACATGATGTTGTACCCCGACAAATCTTTTCACAAACAACTGTTCCAACTCAGAAAATGTTTTAACTGACCCGTTAGGCAAATCATCATACCAATCGAAAGCAATCCCTAACAAGCTGCTGATGAACTACTGGTGGAGTAGAGCCTCATTATTCCTCGTGTTGCCACAACTGGCTCAGAAATGTGCTATGTGCTGTCTGGGATTTTCAGTCCCATAGAATATCTTAAAGTTTGGGTCCACAAAACCCTTGGGGAAAGGGATGGCATTGAACTCCTCCAGGTAAGGTCTACCCTTTAAAATTGATGTACCGGCCTTAGACTGGGCTAAGGCATCCCGTACTTGTTCAACCATTTTCTTGAACTCTTTTTCTGGCATGACACCTAATGGAGAATCATTCTTTGGTTGTTCATCTTTGTCTGTCAAAGTAGCCTCCCTTCTTTCATCTGCGATGTGTATGATTTATGGCTGATTAATCTCTGGAGAAGCCAACCTTGGTGCTTGTGATTGCCCCTGAATGGTGGTCACGGTGGTCATAGCTGCAGTCATCTCTTCTATTCTTTTCTCCAGTAGAACAACTTGCTCATCCCTTAAGAGGATAACACTACTCAATTTGTCTATGGCGTTCTCTTCAGAGTGAGGTTGAGCCTTGCGCGCAGATGTGGTAGCTCTGGTTTCGATCACATGAACATCCGCAAAATCTTCATCCAAGTAATCAGTGTAATCAAAATCTTCATTGTCACTATTGACGGAAGCTCCATGCTCTTGAGTTAACTTAGAAATATCAATCCTGAGTTTCTCAACTTTTTCCTCAATTATCTATTCCTTGATTGCTTTAAGATCTGGAGGAGCCTGATGGAAATCCTCTACTTGTTCCTCCATCTCACTGGCTATCGTCGCGACGATGTCAGATATTTTGGGCACTTGTTTTACTTCTTGTCTTGTAGGCTCAATGAACTGTATCGGTGCAGTAACCTTAGGTACCCGTACCCTTTTCTTCTTTGAAGATGATTTCTCAGGATGGGACGTCTTAGTAGAGACATCGGGACGTCGAGGGAAGGTATGTTCCCCATGGTGTAGACCAGCTACAGTGTCAGGTAATCATCTTGTCTTTCTTTCCTTGATTGCAGGAATGACGGGTAAGATCCTCAGTCCCAGTCTCGTCTTAATCTGCCGGTGACCTGCGGTTCTAGTGGTGGTATGATCAGTGGTGACTATAGTAGTATCGACTTGGTTTCCCAAACGGAGCCAGACGGGAACACGGGTAGGTGACTTTATAGTCGACTTAAGAGATTTTCTAACGGACTTAACAGCCTTGAAAATTTCTTTTTTCATATGAGGGGAAATTACATGTCCCACTCATTTAAGTAATTCACTAACAGAACATCCTTCTTTAGTAGCAAGCCTTCTGAAGACTGCACTAACTCGGGTGATGGGGACGAATCTCTTTCCCTCCTCACCATGTCCATGAAGTGATGGTAATGCGGCAGCAATCTTCCGGACACTCTCATATCCATCAGTATATGTCAGAGGGTGGAATCTACTGCCTTGTAGGAGTGGATAAATTTATGGTAGTACTTCTTCAACTTGATGAGGCTCCTCCTCAACTGGTGTGTTTTCAAAAGTCTGGGCTTTGATGGCCCTCCAAACTCTTCTATTGTGGTTCCTCCTTTGAGTTCGGGTCAGTGGTACAGTCCTTGATCTCCACCTAATCTCAAACACGGGTGGTGGAACAGTTAATCCTTCAGTAGAATCTTCAACGACCATTACTTCGTTCCCCTTAGTAGCAGCAGGGATAATAGGCTTGATGACATTAGATTTAGCCTTCTTGCAGGCAGGGAAGTCTTGAGGACAGTTCAAACTGAACTCTACAGACGGCTCTTGCATTTCTGGAGCAATGATCTTCATTACTACGAAAGGGGCTTTCCCGAGGATAACCTCGAGGTCTTCAAATCCAGCTCCGAACTTGATGGTGGGAGCGACGTTACCGGCGTTGCGGTCCGTTGGCAGGTTGCTGGAAAAGGTTAGCATTGGGTAAGCCATTGCAGCGGGCATTAAAACAGAAAGTTTTAGGGTTAGCTATATGGTCAAAAACCTCGAAATCTTTAGTGCAAGCACTGAAAATTGAGGTTGATCTGTAGACTGGGCGGGTCTTAATTTACAGGTAATTTTAACATCTTTGTTTAAAAAGGTGTAAAATTTAATTAAAATTTCAAAGTGCGTGCAACAAAACATAATTTAGTTTGATTTGTGAAATAGCAAATCAAATTTGGAAGGGAAATGTGAAGAAATTTTAGGACACAGTGCGGGACCCAATTAGTGGCAGAAAATGCCCAGGTGGAATTAATCCACCGACACACCTATTCGGGATCTGACCCCATATAAAAATTTAAAAAGTCCTTAATGGCGTTCTGAACCCCTCTGTTCAAAGATGGTTGAACAGCTAGTCCTAAAGTCCAAGGAGTTGGCTGTACTCTCCCAAGATAGAAATGGGTAAAGTATGTCAATGGAAGAAAGGTAATTTGGTCCAAGAGGGACATGGACACATTACTGATGTGTCAAGATAATATTTCTTGATTTGTATGGAGAGAAAAGATTGTCCCCAGCGGAGTCGCCAGAAGCTGCCGGCGTTATTTCGGGGTTTAGAGGGGAGTTGCCAGAAAGAGGCTATCGGTCCCCGCAATCAAAATCCCGTCGCCCGCTTTGGAAGGACGTTGAAGTATGATATCAAACTGACCCCATATTTTTCATAATTTAAAATGAAAGAGCACTATACCTCAAATCATGTATCTATCCCAAACGATAAACACAAGACTTGAGGATGAAGCTCGATCAAATAAACTAAGGAAAGTATGACGTCTGTTTGGTCTGAGATACCTTTGTATTTGCCGACAAGTTCCCCTATTTAATATAAAGGATTAAATAGGGTTTATATTAAGTTGGGTTCAGACATGCTTCCTATAAGGGCAAGCCTCTATAGTTAATTACATCTTAAATGACTAAAGTCACTTAATAAACAATGGAAAGTATGACGTCTGTTTGGTCTGCGAAACCTTTGTATTTGCCGACAAGTTCCCCTATTTAATATAAAGGATTAAATAGGGTTTATATTAAGCTGGGTTCAGACATGCTTCCTATAAGGGCAAGCCCTTATAGTTATATACATCTTAAATGACCAAAGACACCTAAGAAGACTCTCGATAAAAATCAAGAAATATTATCTTCAAGAAATTTCAAAGGGTATGACTCTTCAACAAAATCGGATGTAGAGGTGTGAAAGGGGATTAGTTCAAATTTGGAACATTTTATTGTAGAATCCAAAGGAGGAAGAACTAGGGGATGTCATGAATCTAGAGGAGAACCTCGATGACTTCCCAAGCTATCCTAATGTTTGGCTTCAGTTTTGAGGAGAAATATTTAGGTGTTTTATCCTGCCAATTTTATTAGTTAGGGCTTACATTTGTGTGAAATGATCACACAAATAGCCTGGAAGATGTGAGGATTTAGGTCGTGACAAACAAAAACCTCAGAATCCTAAGACAAGTTAGGTTTTATATTGTATAGCAGGGCTATGCAAAGGCCTAAATACAAGGTGAGGATTTACGTTGCATAAGCAATCAATCTCGAAGTCCTATGAATTTGTTGTTTAAGTCTAAGGAAGGAAGATTCATTTAGCTAAGGAAGATAGGTTTTGCTGTTGAAGATGGTCGTGCTGCCAACCTGCTAGCTCCAACCTCCTTACCGTGACGAGTTCGAGTTTTCTAGCATGTCAAGTTATAATATCAAATCATGTGGCCCTATGGTTGAAGTTCTTTAAATTTTATGAGGGCATATTAAATTTGATTAGAGTGACACCGGTTAGGGTCCTACGGTTCCCTCATTCTGGCATCATTTTTTTCTATTGGATTCACTTAGTCTAATTGAACTTACTAAACTCAACTTAATGAGTTCCATAATTTCATTTAGACCATGGGAAGCCCGTTAGCAACCGTAAGTTACCTCCTCCGAGGGATTCCTGATCATACGATAGAGATATCTTAATTTAGTTGTAATTGTAGTTTTTTGTGATGTTTGTGATTAAATTTTGAGTTGTTTTATATTTTGAATGTTGTGGTGGTGAATTTTATCTTGCTTGATTTTAGTATTGGTTTCGATTAAGGTTTTGATTAACATCCAAGTTTAAGTAGGTAAATGCAAGCATGAAACATATAAGGAAAAGGCAGAAGAAAGACAGCACAATAAACTGTAAAAGCGTACCTGACGAGTCTTCTCGTTCCACCACCTAAAACTTAAAAATACATGTGAGGGCAGTTTATGGAGAGCAGGAAATTTAAAGTTTTAGTGGTTTTCCTAACCCTAAGTGATATTTTGGTGAGTCCTTAAAAGTTTAATTAATGATGATTTCATTGAGCGAAGAATTTTAGTTTAATAAGCCTCTAAGGTATCCAACAAGTTAGAAGGAGGAAGCAGGTCAATGCCTCCCTCTCACTAACTGGTGAAAAGCCTCGAGTCCATTTAAACTTATTATGTTGCTTATTGGTTCATCCTGTAAATACCCTCATTACTCACTGAACATTTGTATCTCCATTATCCCTAAGAATAGGGTAATTATCACTTATCATTTAATTTGAAAATTATGTGAGTGAAAACCCTTAAAAAGGCAAGTTAATGTAATTTTACTACTTAGCCAAATTTTTAATCCTAATTGGGCTTAGTGGTGTTTCAAGGACGTTTGATTTAGTTATGTTTATTTCTCTAATCCTCATTTAGTTAATTTTGATTTAGCCTAAGTTACCACTAAGCCTTTAAGACCTAGGTGAATCTCTTAATTAGTTTTGAAAAGGGTTAAACCTTAAGTGGTCATGATTCATGATTTGGATTTTATTTTAAAAATCAAAATAAGGGTATTAAATGATTGATTATTGGCTTCAAAAGTCATACCCTTAAGTCCAGTATCATTTAATTTTAATAAACTTCCAAATTTTAATAATTTTAGAAATTTATTAACTTTAATTAAGAAAGTGAGGTTGCTTTCTACCAATTAACCCCTTTTTGTTTCAAACATCTAATAAATTTATTAAGATTAGAGAATACCCATTTTCCTTTCTTGAATTAAGCCTAAATATTAATTATGGCAATATTTCCAAAATTATACATTTGCCCCTAAGGCTCTAACACCTCATAATTTGTCAAATTCAATTCAAATGACTTTGAAATTTTTATCCTACCTCATTCATGGGTCAATTGAGACATGATAGGAGAAAATGTGATTTTTCAAAATTTAATTTAATTTATATAATTATTTTCATGCAAAAATAGGATTTTTCAAAGAAAATTCCCAACTTGACCAAGGTAAATTCTAATCCCTTGAAATATTTACTGGAGGTAAAACTAGGGTAGAGAAACCTTTGGACCAAATTTCATAATTTTTTTAATTCTCTGTGATTTATTAGAATTATTTTAATTTCTGGGTTATTTAATAAAAATAAATTATTTTAGGTGGTGAAAATTAAGTTTTGTATTTTTGAAAAATCTCCCTAAGGTAAAATAACTCATAGGAGAAAATTTTGTATTTTTTTTTCCCTGATTTACTGGAATTATTTTAATGTAAACTCATTTTTAGCCTTTTAAAATTATTTTTAAGCTTTGAAATTCAATATCTTTATTTAAAAAATTAGGAAAAATATTCTAATAGTTCTTAAGTGATTAGGAAGCAATTTAGAACATTTTCGTGAGTTTTATTACTTTTGTGATTTTTATGAATTTTTAATTATTTTAAATATTTAAAATAGGCTAAAAATCAAGTTTTTATTATAAATATTATTTTATTTTTATAAAATACTCGTGATCACAGAGAACTCAAAAAACTAAGTTTCATAATTTTTTGAGTTGTATTTTGATTTTTAAAAAATCATTTAAATGCCAAGAGTGGTGTTTATTTTTAAAAATCAATTTAAGTTGTCAAATGAATTCAAAATATTTTGAAATTTTTATGATGAGTTCTTTGGATCATAAACCATAGTGGAGATAAAAAATCAAGTCATTTAAATGTTTAAATTTTCCAAAATTAATTATCTTGATGATTTAGTGCTAGCAAAATTTAAGTGCTTTTTAAATGACTTGACCCATGAAATTATTTCCAAAAGCTTCTCTAGTCATGGTGGACCTTTTAAAATTTTCTTAGGATTTTCAAATCAATATGCTAATTTCCATGTTTATTTTAAAGAAGTAATGTGGAAAATCTTGAGAAATATGGATCTCTATATAGAAACCTCCTCTAACTTTGGAAAAATCAGAGAATATTCCCCCTTACAGAGGCTACAACATGCCGAAATTTCAAGCCAAGATGATGTGTTAATAAGCATGGAGAATCAAATGATTTGAAACAATGTTTAATTAATTAAAAATAAAATATGCATCAAATGGACTTGAAATTTATTCCACGTTGTTTTCCTCCGTTTGCTGAGCAAGGGGGTATTTTTATTTTATTTTTGTGATTTTTCTACACAAAATTATGAATTTTCTAAGTTAAGGGTATTTAAATAAATAAGAAAAGCCTTATTTATCTATTTAAACCACGCGTGCTGACTGGAACCTAGGTAACTCAGAAGGCATGCATGGCGTGCTCTGATTGGACGTCGTTGTCTACATAGCTTGCTGACTCGGCCCGCTGTTTATGTCCTGAAGCACTGTCTGGCTCGATCTCCTCTGTCTATTTGATACACAATTGATCAAACGACTCCCCGTCATCGTCCCTAATAGAATGATCCCGTGCCCATCCACACTAAAACCTTAAGATCTCGGCCTAGACTCAACCAAATCACTTCGGGTTTGATCTTATGGACTCGTATAAGTGAGACGAACACATCCATACGGTTAATGTACCATGAAATCGAGCCTAGGTAAATGGGGAATCAAAATCAGCTCGGGAGGAGAAGTTTTATACCTTTACTCTGAGAAGGGAGGTTTCAATCAGACGTGCTTGGCACGTTTGTTGGGGTATAAGAAGAATAGAGATTGAGTCCTTGTTCTCAGTGTAAGGCCTAGGTATGAATTCAAACAAGCTCGATTTCAGGTGTTGGTCTAGAGCTATGGTGGAGGCTATTTCAAAGGGTAATTTAATGGGGCTTAAGTTTGACCAAGCTCTGTGTGAAGTCTGGAGAGGCCTCTCTAAGAAAGTTTCAGCACACCTCTCATGGCCGTGGGAGGTGAGTTGTTATAAAAATGGTCATGGGGTGGCTCTCAGGGCATAAGTTTGGGTGCATTGTGGTGCTTAGGTGGAGGGCAGAGGAGCTCCATCAATAAATTTGGCTGAGCTTGCCTTTAAGTTTGATTTGGGTGAGGTGTCATGGGAGTGGCGCTCGGTTTTGGGCTTTTTCGGCCACTAGGCTAGCCGACCGGCTAGGGGGAGGTGGCTAGGAGCTCAGGGAACCTTGAGGAATCCATCACAACAATTTAATGCACATGTGCTTTGATTTGGCAAAGATATCTTAAGCATGTTCATTTTTGGAAATAAGATCCCTTAATTTGGGGGAACTTTGGTCCATGACTTGATTTAGGTGGTTTCATGGGGTTTGGACTGGTCACTAATTCCAACTAATGGTTGTGGTGGAGTTAATTTGGTGGCTTTAGGGTGGTTAGGTCACATTTAGTGGATGGGTCCAAGTGGGTGCAAATGACCAAAACCTGGGTTTGGGCTAGGTTAGCCATGTCAATTGGCCCAAATAATTGTTTCATTGGGTGTAGATGATTATAAGGAACAACTTTGGTGAAGGATGGATGTGGTTTTGAGTTCAATTGAAGGGTCAATTTGAGGGAGTTTTGAACTTTAATCAATTTGGTCATGTTGGCTAGGCTTGGGTCTAGCTTCGGTTAGCCTTGAGCTAAGTTCAAATTTATTGTTATAAATGGTCAATAGGGACCTAATGAAGAGTTTCCAACATGATTTGGATGCCAATTTGGAGGTTAAGGCAATCAATTGGGTGAAATTTGGGGACTTAGCCAACTTGGGGCTAAATCTGGGAATTTTGGAATTAGGCCAAAATCAAATGGATTTGAGGCTACACCAAGGTCAATTGATGATTGATTTTGATGTATAGGAATTTTATAAAGATTTTTCAATAATAATTGAGGCCAATTGACTAGGCTATGGGTTCAATTTGGTGAGATTAGGTCATACTGTCAAAATTGGGGTTTTGACCCAAATCAAAATTGGGCTCAAATCATGGACCAATTGAGCTTGGATTTGGTTTAATTGGATCATCTCAAACGTGAATTTGAGTTTAGGATTGAAATTGAAGTAAATTGAGGTCAAATTGATGGACATTTGAATTGAATTTGAGGAATTTGGGCCCTTAAAGGCAATTTGGGGGTACGATGCTCAAATTGGCCAAATTGGGTCATGTGATAGTTGAGAGAAATGAAATTGGGAATATTTTAGATTTATTAGGATTTTCTGGGAATTTTTGGAATTTTGGGCTATGGAGTGGTATTTTGGTAATTTGGGAGTGTTTTAGTGGTAAAAGGCCAAGATGGGTATTTTGGTAGAGTTTAGGTTCCAACAATCACCAACAAGCCTTGGACCAATGGAAATCCCATTTTGGGTCCTCTACATAGTGGTCTTAGCCAAACCACAACCTTGAGGCTAGTAGGTTTAAGGGACCATCTACACGAGTATCCCAAAACATCAAGGAATCTAGGCTAGAAATTTAAGTTCAGGATTGTGAGTGAATGTGGGTGTATATAAGTGCAGTGAGTGTAGTGAATGCCTTAGCTCCAGACCAACACCTAGGGTTAACCTTAAGGTCCAACAGTCCTAAGGGTGACTCATCTTGAGTTTCCCCCATAGTGACCCCACCGACTAAGTATTAGAGGTTAGGACCAATATGTGGAACTTCAAGTTGAGTAGAGAAGAAGGCAAAATTTCTAATGGTGAGGGTTCCACATCTAGTTTTCTAAGAATAGTCAACAGGAAAATCCTATGGCTAGAACTTAAGCTACTAAAAGGGAAAAAACTAAACCTCAATAAAAAATGAGGTCAACAAATGGACCTCCAATAGGTGTGGTGTGCTGGGCAAGCACACCGTGCGTATTGGCATTGACCGATGAGATCAACAAAAAACAATACAAACTCCTGAGTCAACAGAACCGAAAGTATGCATAGAGTTGTGTGCGTGATTTGTTTTTATCGGGGAATTAGCAGGTGTGTGCTTAAACAAGTCGAGAAGTAGGGACTCTCACTGAGGATTGGAGAGTAGACTTCGAGTTATGAAATTTCAAATATTTTCAAAGGATGGGAGTCAGAATGTAAGTGTTGACCCCGAGGTGGGAATTGAAATTCAGATATCAACTCAAAGAGAGAGAGAGAGAGAGTCAGAGTGTAAGGACCGACCTCGAATGTAATGAATCAGAAATGTAGGACTGATTCAAAAATGAGAATTGAAATGTAGGTCAATTCTCAAAAGAAAGTGTCG